>PVJX010024861.1:0-27606 GCA_004027295.1 Dolichotis patagonum | reverse complement strand
CCCACCTAACACCATTCAGGAAACACAGAGTGACCAAGCACAAGGGGTCAGGTCAGATACAGCCCCCAAGGACAGCCCCCATGAGCTGCACCTTCAGCTGGTCCCCACCTCCCGCTTCCCTCACCTCCTCACAGTGCCAGCAGGTCACGGCTTCAGCAATGCTCTCATCCACCATCAGTTCAGAGCCTTCGTGATCAGCTGCCTTTCAAAAGCCCCACCTCTGACCACCGCTGCACTGGGACCAAGGCCTCAGGTGGGTCCCAAGGAATGTTTTGTGTTTAAACTATAATAAGGTGGTTCCTCTCTCATCACCCACAAGTTTTGCCTTGAAATAAAACTTTAATGCTTCACCCCAAGGATCCCCCACTGTAGCCTCCATCCTTGCTTGGCTGGGTGACTTCTTTACGTTGTCCCCAGCTTTCTTGCACTGCTTGTCTCATTCCCTGGGGTTTAGAAAGGCTGGACTCTTCTCTGCCTCAGAGACCCAGGCCAAGGTTGGTGCCTCGCTACCCACAGCATTCGCAGCTGTCCCCACCACAGTCTGCCGGTAGCACCGTTCACTTGTTCCTGTGTTTCTTGGGGGCACTTCCCATCTCTGGCCCATGTATGTATCACCTATCTGGACCCCTCACCAACCAGGACCACGCTGGGTCCACGCCAGGGATGTCCACCATCCTGCTAAGCTCTGGCCTGTACCCCATCCTGGAACTCACCTAGAGGGACTCCCTGAGTACACGCTGAATGCAGATGGGAGTCCCGAGCAGCTGCGAACCCAGAATGGAGAAAGAGGCAGTGCCCTGGGAACTGTCCATAACTTAGATACTTGTAGCCTACAGACGCACTGGCCTGCGGGAAGTGTTTCCAGGGTCACTTGTGAGAACAGCATGCTAGCATGCTACCAGGAGGATGGTAGACTCTAAATGGGACAGGCATTGTATAACCCATCATGACACAAGAGGTATTTGAATGAATTTAAATTCAGAGCAGAGAGAGCCATTTACTTTGGTGCATGCATTTGTTTGTTTGTTTTACAGTAAACCCTCATAAAGTTGCCTAGGCTGGCCCAAAATGGTGTTGGCAAAAAGGGATGATGGGACAGATGAGGGCCACTAGAATGAGCAGCCACATACCCTGAGTAACTGGAGAGGGGCAGGACTCACCCCCCTCATAGGCAGCAGAGACCTACACTGACCACCTTTGCTTTGGTCCCTTGCACTGGGAACAAGACAGGCTCCAGAGCTCCAGTACCCTCTGTGTGTACTGATCAGCCATGCGACATGAAGCTCAAGGGTCAAATCGTGGCCTCTAGTTGGTGCAATAGCCCTGCAAGAAACACAGGATTGGCCTTGAGGTCCAGGTAGATTGACGTGACTCTTCCCAGTGACCGCTCCACAGAGGGCAGGTGTGTAGCAGGGAGAACTTCTAGCCAGGCTGATAAGGAAGCAGGAAGGTGACAGATGGTGTTGCTGCCAGCCCAGCTAAAGGGAGGAGCACGGAGAAGCCATTGAGACCTCATCTGGGCTGGGCCCACTCACCCAGCATCCCTGCTGAGGGTTAGGCTCATGCAAAGATTCCACATGTGCTCCCTGGTGGTCGTTTGTCCTGGCTAAACGTGAGCCCTTTCTGGGGCTCCAAACCAACCCTTGCTGTTCCACCCTACGAGCCAAATTCGTGAATTAAGAGAAGCTGAAACGCACATGAGGTGGAGAAACTCACAGGCGTGACGTTCACCGTACCCTGAAGTCCGAGCACTCAGATTGCTTGCTGTGGTCTGAACGCACCCCCCAAACTTCATGTGCTGGATCAAGAGTGGAAATCTGACTGCGCTCTTAGGCGAGTAGGATTTGGAGGTGGAGACCGAGAGGCGAGGAGCAGGTGAGGTTGAGGTTGTGAGGGAGGCACTCACAGTGGCATCAGACGCTTTGGAAGAAGAAGGGAGACCATGCCAGCAACCGTGCTCCATCTCACCGTGGAGGACGCGGCACTCGGCCCAGCACCTTGCTCTTGGTCTTCACAGCCTCCAGGACCTCTGTTCCTTATAAATCATCCAGCCTGTGGTGTTTGGTTATAACATCAGAAAAGAGACTCTGACACCACATCTTCTTCCAAAGCACCTGGGAACATCCCCAAAGGCTGCTCAAGTCAGCCCTGGCCACTGGAATTGCTACATATTTTATTAGCTGTTAGTAAAGACACATTATAGAGCCTAGGTAACTCACCCAGCCAATACATTTGCAAATTGATTTCAGTGAATTATGTTAGATTTGAGGGAGTTAGTCCTGCAGCAAAGCATTCTTGGACGAACTGACTGAAGTCAGTTCTGCTAGCCAAGTTATTTGGATTCAAACCTTATCTTCCCTTTGGCCACTGGTCTCCCAAATCGGACCTCGGCATCCTGCTCACAGCCCTCCTCGTCTCTCGTCCAGCCCGCTCCGTTCCACACCAGGACCCTCATCCCACAGTTCGTACTGATCCAGCCACAGGCTGACCATGCGAACAACCCAGCTAAGATTGTGCCCAGTCACCCAAGGTTTAAGAAGATGTCACTAAGCCTGGATTCTTCTTTTTCCTGTGTCACACGAGAACGTGTGGAACAGACTGACTCTGCTTCCCCCTCATCAGACAGGCATCCACCTTCGGTTGTTGTTTTGTATCCTGCGTAATACGGGTCAATGTTTGGCTGGTGGCAGATGTTTTTTCCGTGAAAGTTCATAGCCCAGGCACCTCCTGACCCAAACAGATGTGATGTAGGGCGCCTTGGATCAATCTCCACTTCTGGAACTCCAGCCAGCAGATCAGGTTCCAGTGAGAGCTTTAACCCATAGATTCCTTGGGCTTCATTTTTCTTAAGAAGTTCCAGTTCTGTGTCAAGACATCAGGTAGCACGGGGGAGCCTTGGAGGGTGGACCCAGGAACAGGGCTTTTCAAAAGACGCAGTGGATGCATGTCAGGGAACATCGCCTCGGGACATCCACGCGGAGCTTCACAGCTGCAGCCGGTGGTGTCACCAGCCCCTCACAGATGCGTGGTGGAGCATCCGAAATTAATCACTGCTGCTGGCATTTTAATAAACAGCTGCTTTTCAAAATGCCTTGGAATGAACACGGATCATAACCACATCTTTTTGAAAGGAGATGGGGGTTAGAAAGCTGCCTATTTTGCAAGTAAACAAAAAACAGACTTGCAGACTGTGGAAGTAATTTTTAACCATTCTCCTTCGGAATCTGTCCATGTGCGCTTGTGTGGGTGTGCATGTGTGTGCGCGCACGCATGTTACTGGGGACTGAACCCAGGCACACCCTGCCGCTGCGCCACATGCTGGTCTTTTTTATTTGGTGAGTACCAAGTTGCTCCAGCTGGTGTGGAACTTGTAATCCTCTTGCCTCAACCTCCCAAGCTGAGGAACCTTAAGTGACTTTTCATAAGATCAGCCCCAAACAGAAGCACAGAGCAGTGAAAAACATTCAGGCTCCGAAGCCTGGCTGTGTCCTGATTTGTCACATGACAGAGCATCTTGCCTTGCAGGGACTCGCGGTCTACACACCCTGCAGGTGTGTGGCCCTGTCCCTCTCCGGTGGGCCTCTGCAAAGGCCCCAGCCTCAGACCTCAGTCCTGTCACCCTTCACTCACAGTCTTCGTGGGGGCGCCCACTGGTGCTATTCAGAGAATGCTGATAAAAGGCGAATCCACACTTCTGTGACTGGTTGCCTGGGACGAGACCCCAAGCCTTCCTTGCCAAACTCCCCGGTGATAAATAGACGGTAGGAGAGGGTGCACCACAACAAAGGACCACAGGGTGTGCTGCTGTCCCTGCGCTTGGAGACGGTGCATGGCCGAAGGACAGTGGCCGCTCCCCGGCCCTCGCTCTCTGTCACTGTGCTTCGCCTCCTTCATGTATGTTTTTTTGTTTTTGTTTGGTTCTTCAAAACTACCACAGCTCCCCACATGGAGAGAAAAAGAGAAGCCTCATCCAGAAAAGAACACAGCCCCCAGGGTTAGCTCTCTCCTGGGTCCCAGTCAGACACGCTGTCCTGACTGGTTGTGGCATCGGTACCCAGCGGCCCTGCATGCTCCCAGGGAGGGGGGTCCCACCCAGGCTTCGAGGATGCCCTGTCACCGCGCTGTGCGCTGCCACACGGGTCAGAGATGAGCCCCGGACTCCGTGTTGCTAAGGAGCTTGACGGCAGCAGACATGGAGGTAATTCCGGGGCAGGCACCTCACAGGGCTCAGCGACACAGGGACGCACGCTGCCACGCCAGGCCCTATCTGGCTATCTGTGAGCTGGGGCGCCTCTGTGTGCCAATGGCTTCTTGCCTCTCCAGCAGGGTCTGGGGCAGCTGTGGCCTCATTTATCCCCCTGAGGCAAAAAGCCGGCCGTGTCCCCTGCCCCCATCAGCCTCTCGGCTGGTGATAACACCTCAGGCCTTGGGCCACCGCAGTCTGTGCTGGACTTCTCGAGCAGGCTGCCCCAGGCCAGACTGCCCTCCCACCCTGTGTCCACGACGGAGACAACTGAATCACTGGAATGGAGAAGGTGGTGCCACCATAGGGAGGGAATGGCCGACTAGTTCAGGGAGACTTGAGCAGGCCGTGGGGGGAATATCTGGTGAGTGTTCACATTTTAGGCATTTGTTATAGACATGTGGCCTCTGATCACCTTCGAGACAGTGCCTGGCTTCAGACACGGGGGTCCCCCTGCTCGTGCCACTTTCTGAAGCAGTTCCGTGAGTCCTCTTCCCCGAGGGTCGAGCTGCACTGTCCTGGCTGCCTACGTCGATCCCAAATGTTTACCTTTCAGGATCATTCTTAGTCTGGGGAAAAGCCAGAGGTTACATGGTGCTGGATCTGATAAATAAGGCAGCCCAGGACTCACCCGAATGCTTTTACGGTCCTGGCTCCCCACTGGGTGGCCCTCGGCAGCAGTCACCTTGTGCACACGCTCACAAGAGAGAACTTCAGGACCACTTCAGAAAGTGCCAAGGATGCAGGGAGAGATGTGTTCAAAGCAAGAGGGTGTTTCTTGAAGGAGACAATGGCAACGCGTCTTCTTCTGTGATGTTTTTCCACATTTACCATATATTTGACCACTCCTTGTTCATGTTCTGATGCTTCAGACAGTATTGACTTTCCCTACACCACTGCTCTGTTCCTACAGAGAAACTAACCAGCTTGCCTACAGAGAAAATAACCGCTACCTATTAATTAGCTTAAGTATCAATTTGAAGCTGTAATATTTAGCAGGATGAATTATAAATTGAAGAGGCCAAATGGAAAATCCCATCCATTATTTCTCAGGGGCTAACACGTTGATGTTTCTGAAAGTCAAAACGAAGCTGAAAGTCTGAGGTCTGGCTTAAAACCAGCCAGAGAGGGCGGGGCCAGGGAGGGGCAGGGGAGACCAGCCCCTCACTGCCTACCCGCCCCCCGGGGTGAACACGGGTGCTCAGGTCACATTTCTCCTCCTTTCCAGTCTGTTGGAAATGTCCGGTGACTAGACTTTTCAATCTAATGTGTAGAAAATACTCAGGTCTTTGTGTTTGTAAATTGAAATGTTAATGAGTAAGTTAAGAACATGTGTAATCACTAAGAGAAGGACGATAACAAAGAGTCTAGCCACAGCTCTGGCCCAGTTCTTGGGGTGCAGGGTGGACAGCTGCCTGTACCCTCAATGGCAGGCCTTTGGCCCTGACTCCGGAGGCTGCTCTGTGATGCGCCCAATACCTAACGTGGGCACACTAGTGAATCTTTCCCTCCCTGTCCTAATGGGTCTGGAATTATACCTACAGCAAGACCAGGTTCCCCTCACCCCACCAGCCTCAGGTCAGAGGGCGGTCATGTGGCTGGTGCAGGGTTGGACCTTCACCTAGAGACTTTGAGAGTGAAAGGAACAAGATGACTGTTAGGGATTAAAAACTGACGGTCAGCTTAACACCAGCTGAATTAAATCAGCACGGTGCTGAGCGTAGAGGTTCCACCTGAGGAAAGTTGCCAACATAAGTAGACACATGGAGAAGATGACCGGGGCATTGGGGGTTTCTCCAAGTGCTGCTGTCTGAGCCATTGGTTCTCCTGGAGGAGCTCGTCATGACCAGCTTCCCCAGTGGGAGTTCAACCACTGTCATTGGAGGAGCTCGGGACCTTGTTGGTGAGAGCGGCTGTGGTTCACTTTGGGGGAGCTCTGCTCCTTACATCGAGTGTGGTTCCCTGGCTCCAGAGGGGAAGACGTGTGCCATTTGATCTATAGGACAAACTTGTCACGCTGGCTTTCTGGCATGTACCTGACAGTTCTTATCTTAGGAGGAGCTTGGGATCTCTGTGTTCCTGAGGATGGCTGTGGTGCTTTTCAGGACAGCCCTGGTCTTTGTTGTGAGTGTGACTTCTCGGCTCCAGGGCAGAACCCTCAACCTACCAGCACAGATCCTTCACCCCGCTGGCATAGACTTCCTAGTTTCCACCGCTGACCTTTGGGCCTTCCCAGCACGGATCCGTAAGACAGACTGGTGTGAGTCCTTCTCGTGGGCTCTAGACCTCCAGGTGGACTCGTGGGAGGCACTGTCATGGGCTCTAGGTTTTCATCTGGACTCATGCAGGGCATTGCAGTGGGATCCAGGCTCTTGGCTGAATATTCTGGATCTTTAGTGTTGTGCACAGATTTCCTGCACTTTCTTGCATTTAACTCTTGGTGACCATCATAAAATAGTATTATAAATTCTTTGTCTTGATTCTAGTTGTTCTCCTCACAACCTCTGACTACAACAATGATAAATTAATCCAGGAGAGCTGGCATTGTTCCAGGCGGACCAGACCATGCAGGGACCCACACTGACCTGGGCTGCCCAGAGCAAAGTCGTTCTCCGGCATGCGATTCCATGAGCATCTTCCTTGCCCTTCCTCATTGTTCAAAGGAAGTGTCGGGGTGCTGGTACCCACCCATCATCCCACCCACCAGGGAAGCCAGCCGGAGGACCAGGCCAGCAGGAAATGGGCCCAATACCGGGCCACCAAGACACTAGTGCAGAGCCCTAACTGAGCTGCAGCCAAGCCCACGCCCCTCCTGGGCTCCACAAAGTGACCAGTGTTGGGGCCCACGCTGAATTCTCTTACTAACGCACAGCGCAGTGCCGCCAAAGGTGTAATTCCGGGCTGCCTTGGATGAAAAGGAATTTCAAAGGCGGCTTTCTGTTGCTGACTTCTTTGAATCCACTTATTTAATAACCAGACCTTGATTCCTAGCTTGTTCAGAGGCCATGGCAAATTAATGAACTGTCCCCACATCCCCAAAGACTCGGCCGAGAGCCGAGGCTGGCAGGAGGCCCGTGTCCCATCCATCGGCTGCCTCACTCGGGGCCCTGCGAGCCCAGCTTCCGTGGTCACTCGGAGGCTGTATAGGGAGCTAGTGAGGGTTTGCCACAGAGAGCTGCGGTGTAATCAGAGATTAAGGCGCCAGCACCCCGCTTCCACTGTCCATTTCCCCCGGAAAGAAATCAGAAAGGCAGAATTCATGCGAAATGTAAGTGGTACATAATTCTTAATGCAGTCGTTAAATGCCTGTAATAAGCAGAGCGGCTGTTAGACCGGCTTCTCACAAAAGGTGCGGACGCTTGTCTCTCCCTCCCAGCCCCGTTCCTTCAAGCCTGACTTAGGGATGTTCCCTGGCCTCAGTGCCTGCGAGCACTTTCACCGAAGATTGCTGTCAGCTCCCCCGACAGAGCCAGGCACTCACCGTGTATTTACTCGGGAGTCCACGCGGCGAGGCTTGAATGCGCTCATTGTGTTCCCTTCAGAGCGGAGCCATGCGGAATCAGAGGACGCTCCTCGGAGTGGGAAGAAGGCAGTTTGGCTTCCTGTGGCACCTTTCATTCGCAGAGGATCCAGCAGCCAGGCACTTAGGAAGGATCAAGTGCTCACGCTCTGTAAGTGAGATAGTGGTGCTTCAGCCACGAGGCTGGGAAGAAAGAACCGCAGCGGGACGGGGTGGGGCCGGGAGCCTGGTGCTGGCCCACACAGGTGGAGCCTGCCCCGCTTTACGTGGCCAGGGCTCTGCCCTCCCTCAAGACCCTTCCATTGCCACCGCCTCCTAAGAGGGCAGGGCTCCAATGCGGCCTTTGCTCCTTTTTGCTTGAAGAGGTTTCCCCTTCCCCTTCAGCTTTTTAATTTGAAATGTAAATGACGCGATGATGCACTGACTGGCTCTGTTGGCTGATAGTTTCACCGGTAGTACGATCTGGGGCCCCTCGGGTTCTCCTCTGTAAGGACAAGGAACCCTCTATGACTGTCATCTCGACTGAGATAGGAGTTCTCTGCTGTCCTTTCACCTGACTTGACGCTGTCATTTCCCTCTCCTACCTCTACTCACATATAATTTAATGGCTAGGGGCCATCGAGGTGCCAGGTCGTGGCTCTGTCAGGTGCCCTGCTACTGGTGAAACTTTGGATGCATTCAGTCTTCACTCATTTAAAAATGTGTATTAGGCTGGGCGTGGTGGTACACGCCTGGGATCCCAGCACTCAGGAGGCTGAGGCAAGAGGATCCCTGCAGGTTGCAGGCCAGTTTGGATTACAAAGTCAGTTCAAGGCCAGCCTGAACTGCACAGTGAAACTGTCTCAAAAAGACCAAAAAAAAAAAGTCTTCCCTGACATCAGCTCAGAATTTAAGAGTTAAAGTTCCCCCTACCGTGAAGTGTGTTGCCACTGGCTGTACAGCTCACTGACTGAGCGTTTGCCTAGCATGCCCAGAGTCCTGTGTCCCATCCCCAGCCCTAAAAAATCAGAATAAAATAAGTAATAAAAACAAATCCTCTCTGGGGGTAAAGCCAACAAAGGGAGAGTGAGTGAACTTTGCCACGTGTTCCCAGGTGAAAAGGGGCTGGAGAAGCGGAGTGTGGAAGTCGAGGCAACGGGGACTGTGTGGGCAGCCGGGAAGGTGCTGAGGCTGGTGGAGGAGCCTGCAGGGAGCCACGCGGGGGAGGACGTTTCCGGCAGAGCAGACAGGGATGGAAAGGCCGGTGGTGTGCAAAACGAGCTGGGCTGGGGACCGCAGCGCAAGGGTAAGGTCAAGCAGACAAGGCCTCATGGTCTCTGTGGCCACTGCGAAGACCTAGACTTCCGCTCTGTGACGTGTGCTCGTGACAGGGCCTCTGGCCCCTGGGACCGGTGTGGGGACCGGACAGAGGGGACGGGGGGCATCCTTCCCTGGGGCTGGTCACCCCGCTTCTTCCTCAGGGTAGATTCCCCAGAACCAAGTCTGTGTCTGCGCTTGCTTATGTTTTAGGGTTCTTTGTATGGACAGTTGCATTGTTTCTGCAAGAAACTGCACCAATTTACACTGCCACCAGCCATATATGACCAGGGCACGCCGTGTCCCCAAGGGCACTGACCTCTGCAGAGTTAACCTGTGTTCCTGCAGTGGATTGTAGTACAGCTCCTCCTGCCGTGCCCTGTGTTAGGGAGGGTGGGTGTTGTCATCATTACCAATGTCGTGCTAGGATGTAAATCTCTCTTCATAAATCTTAGCCATTTCCTTAAACAGCTTTCAACTCATTTGTCTGAAATAATGTGGCCATATTGTGCAAATAACGCCACCAAGCATCCAGCTATTTACCCAGGATGCAGGTAAACAAAAAATCATTTTCTGTATACACATGCAATCCTGCACAAGATTGGGGACACACATTTAAAAGCTAATTGCTACTTTTCTGAAAATCAGATTTTATAGGGCTTCCTCAATTTCCATTGCAGCCCACATTGAAAGGAGCACGGAAGCGGCCCTTGGCCAGCTCTCCACGGCTCCACCCTGTCCTGCTCTCTCCAAGGCCCTGTGGCCTTCACGCTGTGTTCTGTCACCTGTACAGGCTCGGCCAGGGCCAGGGACACCAAGTCCCTGCCTTCCACATGGTCTGCAATGCTCTCCGATGCAGTCCCTTACTTTCCGTTTCAGTTATTATTTCTTATTGTGTAGACATTTTTACTTTTGGTAGCTGACCTAGTTTTTTTCCTTTTTGGTTTCCTTTATCTTTTATTTCTAAACAGGAAGCTATAATGCCTATAATGACATGATCTCAGACCTGCCGTGGTGGGCTTGGGTGACTCTCGGAAGGCTGTCACATGTGCCCTGTCCTGCATAAATACGGTCCCCATGGGCACAGGCTGACCATTGGCCTCAAGTCCTTTAGACTGAGAAGGTCTCCTCTGCAAACCAGCTCCTACCCCGTGATCTGATTTCAAACACGGCGCTTGTGAAATGAAAGGTGGCTGCTGCCACTGCTGAGAGACGTGCTGTGCTCACCGAGCCTCACGGGCAGTGTTTCTGGCAAACCAGCAACTTCCTCGCTAAGCCCATGACAGCCCACGAGGGAGGAGGCACCTGTCACAGGAGGCTCACAGCGGTCACACAACTAATAGAAAGTAAATTCCAAGCAGGCACAGAGGGGCCCAGGTGCAATCCCAGCTCCTCAGGAGGCTGAGGATGGAGGGTTACAAGGCCTAAGCCAGGCTGGGCAGCCCTGTCTCCAAATAAAAAGGGCTCAGGATGCAGCTCTGTGATACAGTGCGTGCTGGCATGCCCGAGGTCCTGGGGTAAGTCCTACAGCAGAGAGAGACAGAGAGAGACAAAGAGAGACAGAGACAGAGACCCAGACAAGTGAGCTCAAAGACGCTGTGAGCCCTGGAGGTAGGGTTGCTCCAGAATCCCCCTCCCCCCGAAGCCCAGCTGTGGAGCTGCAGGTCTGAATCATCCAAAGAGCCCCAGGACCCGATCATCAGAGCCAGTGCTCCCCCTAACAGCCTTGGTGCCTTTGCAAACCACCAGGCCCTAAACCGAAAAGGAACAAAAGAAGACACGGAACCCAGGAAACGTCCCTGGTGGTTTCTGATGGTTCATTTGCATCTAGGAAATGAAGCTTGTATGGACTGACAGAGCTCTTTTAGATGTAGAACAGGACCAGACAATTGTTTGGAAGCCTGTCTGTATGTTTTGCTGACTTGACTCTCTTTAGAGACATAAACAGTCACCATCTAACCATTT
This sequence comes from Dolichotis patagonum, assembly GCA_004027295.1. NCBI lineage: Eukaryota > Metazoa > Chordata > Mammalia > Rodentia > Caviidae > Dolichotis > Dolichotis patagonum. Next base: position 16,582 of record PVJX010024861.1, on the reverse strand, counting down.
TTCTTATTCTCCATCTCCACAGATGGAAACTTCAATACAATAACCAGTAGCAAATGTGACCGCTATGAAAGACTAGATTTCTCCTTTGGAGTACTTGAGATTAAATGAAGAGTTTTTGCACTGAACTCCATCCCCAGCAGTTCCTTTTTATTTTGACACAGGGTCTTACGAAGCTGCTCTGCCTCTGCCTCCTGAGTAGCTGGAATTACAGATGCATGTCATACCACCCAGCTAAAAGCCCACTTTTAACAAAAGAACGTGTATTCAATTGAAAAACAGACTGAGGTCAACTTTCTCAACAGTGCAAAAAGCTTGCCAATATCCTTGGACAGTGAATGACAGAGGGAAGTCCGAACTCAGGCAGCACACACGGGGACCCTGAACCTTAGGAAGGTTGGAAAGCAAGTCCAATCGTCCTACTTCAAGTCTCCTGCTCATCAGGGGCTGCTAAATGCCAGCAACAAACAAACAGTGTTGTGGAAATACAGAGAACATATTCAAAAAATGCTCAGGAACCTGGAGAGTCCCATGCAAATGGGTGAGGTAGGATCCCTACCTCACACTGTATAAAAATTAACTCAAGATGGATCAGATATACGGAAGCCAAAATCATCATTTTCTTAGAAGGTACAGGGTACATCTTCCTGACTGACCTAGCTGTCAGGATGTCACCAAAGCAAGGCCCAAGGACTTGTGCTGCTAGGCCTCAGATCCAACCCACTTCGCCTGCCGTGAAGGTTTCCAGTCCAAGCAAGGATGGGAGTTTCTGCCTCCCAAAATCTGATATCGACATGTTTGGGAGGAAATGCTTATGCCAGGAAATGACAAATGATCTGTAATCCCCTTGCTTCTATGTCTCCAAAGACTTTTCTGAACAAGCTGGTTCCCCACAATGGACTGATTTGTGTGCCTCAGTCCATAGGGTGAAGCCTTACCTGCAGTGTGACAGTGCTTGGGCGTGGAGTCTTGGGGAAGGAGTGCAGTTTACAAGAGCTCAGGATGTTGCTGGGGAGGGGGCTCTTACGATGGGATTAGCAGCTTTATGAGAGGAAAAGAGACGCACAGACTGCTCTCTCTCTCTCTGTCAAGGGAAGACAGGGAGAAGGCTGCTACCTGCAAGCCAGGGGGAAACTCCTCACCAGGAACCAAACCTGCCAGCACCTTGGATTCCAGCCTCCAGAACACTGACTGAGGAAGATTCTGCTCCTTGCTCATTGCTGAGACAAAACACCCAACACCCAAAGTTAAAGGAGGAAGATTTACCTCAGCTCATCCTTTGTAGAGGTTTCAGCCCGTAGTTGGCTACACCAAGGCAGGGTGGCCTGGCACAGGGGCGTCACAGAGGAAAAACATTCATGGCAAAGTAGGACAGGCAGAAGGTAGTGGGCAGCAAGCAGCAAACAGCAAGCCCTCCTTCCGTGGCTTATGGAAGGAGGCTCCCACCCAAGCAGGCAGCACTCACACCTCCATCCTGGCATTCGCCATTAACAACCCCAGGCTCACATCCTCCATCCCAGCAGCGCACAGCCTAGATCCAGTCACCTCCAAAAAGCCCCACCTATGACCAAACGAGGCTTTGGGGGAGCATCTAGACACAAGCCACGATTGTCTACTGTCTAAGCAGCCCAAGCCGACTACTGCTTCCTTTTTAACCTGATGGTTTTATAATCAGAAGTACACCAGTGAGTGAGTGACTGGAAAAGCAGCCAATACCAGGTGACCAAAAATGCTCACGCAGCCCCACCCAGCCCAGCCCTGGTTTATCAGAACTCAACAAACATCAGTTGACTGCATTCAAAATGAAAGGAAACTGCGGGGCATTAGCATAGCAGCAGAAAGCTGTGTGAATAATGTGTCCTGAACCGCGCGCCCTGCGTCTTCTTATCCCCACAGAGCAAGTCTGCGACAGGGAGTTAAGGGTGTTTTATGACAAGATCTGCTGGACACATCCAGTCTCATTTTGAAGGCAACTGGTTTGTTGTGGAAAGTTGCACATGAAGAGAGTCTGCCACGTGGGTCCGCTGTCTCCTGCCTCGTGTGTGAGCCGCACCCTTGTGCTCTTGGCAAGCCAGGTCCACGCGATCCCTGCAGCCTCCAGCATTCAACCAGGCAGAGGCTGCTTCCCGCCAGCTCTCCAGGAACCCAGCCTGGCCGGCATGCTTGGGGTCAGAGAGAAGCCAGGCGCCCAGGACTAGGGCATGCTGGAGCTGCCTGGTCTCTGCCCTGCACAGGCAGCGCCGTGCTCCTGGCATTGTGTGGCTCCTGGTAGCACTCGGCAAAGGAAACACTGGTGCGAGGTGTGTAGGACTTGGTGTTCCTCCTCACAACATGTGTCTGGCTCGCTGTTAGTTGTGTGATGCCAAATCAGCAAGAAATGATAATCTAGGGATAAACAAATGAGGAATCTTGACAAGTACTTTTTGAGATCCAAGTCCTTTTCTTGGTGTCAAATCTGAAAGAAAGATTTGAATTTGAGGTCTTCCTGGTGGAGAGAGAGAGTGTGTGTGTGTGTGTGTATGATGCTTAGCCTGTATTTTAAAGCTTTATCTCTCTCTCTCTCTCTCTCTCTCTCTCTCTCTCTCTCTCTCTCTCTCTCTCTCTCGGCACCAGCATAAACTGAACAAAAGAAAGCATTAATAACATAAACAAGGCCAGTCTCTCCAGGCGCCCTTCCCCCAGGCCAGGCTGGCAAAATCCTGAGCCCCAGGGGAGGGGCAGGATCACGCACCCCTCCCAACTCAGGGATCCCCACCCAGCAGGCCTAGGCGCCACTGGACGGTGGCTCTCAGTCCCTGCTGACATGGGAACAGCTGCCCTCCGAAGCATGGACCAGCACAGCTCAAGCCTGGGAAGGGTCTTGGTCTTTGGTGCCTCTGTCCCCACGAGGAGCATTTCAGAACAAAGTCTGTGGTAGAGTGACAACTTGTAACAGCCGCTAAACTGAATCAGCGTGGCGCTGGGTGTGGCCGAACCACCTGAGGAGTGCTCCAACTGCATGAAAAGGAACACTGGAGAGCGATGTTGTTGGTTCCCCTGGGGGAGTTTGGTGAGCTGCTGTCCTGGTATGAACCCAGCTGTTCTCATCATCGGAAGCGCTCAGGACCTTGTCACTGACCGCGGTTCACTTTGAGGGAGCTCCTGTCCTTACTCTGAGCATTGCTCCCCGGCTGCAGAGGGGAAGATGTGTGCTGTTCAATCTCCTGGAGAAGTTTGTCACACTGGCTTCCTGCTGTGAACTTGGCTGTTCTCATCACTGGAGGAGCTCGGGACCTCATTGTTGCTGAGGATGGCTGTGGTACTTTGCGGGAGAGCTTTGGTCCTTTCTTTAAGTATGGCTTCCTGGCTCCCATACAGATCCCTCAGCCTACCGGCACAGATCCTTCACCCCACTGGCACAGACTTTCTGGCTTCCACTGCTGACCTTTGGGTCTTCCCAGCACAGATCTGTCAAACAGACTTGCATGAGTTACTGTCATGAACTGTAGGCCTTCAGCTGGACTCATGCAAGACATTACCATGGAATCCAGTCCCTCAGCTGGATTCTCTGGGTCTTTAGCATGTAGACAGATTTCCCGCACTTTTTTTGTGTGAGACTTTTTGGGTGACTATTATAAAATAATGCTATAAATTAGGATTCCTGTGTTAAATTGTTTTCGTTGCAAACCCTGACCGCAACAGAGCCCTTTCAGCAGATACTGGCCCTGTCTATGCCATGTGTTAGGCCAGGTTGACAGACCATGGTGAGCTCAACAGAGCCGGTGGGTCCTGGGAACTCACCACATGCCAGGTGACCTGGCTGCAGAGCAGTGGATCAGAGAAGGGACTCCCTTCGAACACATCCTTTGAACAGAGGGCTGCTTGAGCAGCGGGCAGTCAGACTGTCGGAAGCTGCTGCAAACATCCGAGTCAAGTGTGAGGATGGCCACACAGATAGCGGACCGGGGGGGGGGGGACCCAGAGGGCATAACTGGAGGAGTGCCCGGGCTTTGGTTATGATGGCCACATTCAGCTTAGGTTAGGACTCAGCCATTCCCCTGAAAATGACGAGAATCCACTACCAGATCTCAAAGAAAACAGTTGACAACATCAGATTTAACACTAAGAAATTTCACGCTTGGGGGTGATACAGTTGGATTTGAAGATTTCTTAGGGAGCCTGTAAAAATGAATGTCAAATCAGCTTTTTCATTTTCAAAACGCTGTTTAAAAAAATAACTCATTTTGGGTTTGGGGAGTCTATAAAATCTACTACTCATTGTGTGCTTGGGCATCATGCCAAAGGCCTCACACACAAAACTTCGTTTCATTTAATCTTCAAAACAACCTACAAGAGAGATTTGATTGCCTGTCTTTCACAGATGAGAAAATTAAGTATCAGAGAGCTTGAAATTTTGCCTAAGATCATCCGGCTATTAGGGCAGAGCTGGATTTTAAAACCATAGCTGTTTGGGAACATCTGCCTCTCAAACGCTTCCTGTCTGGAGATTCCTGGGCCAGGACACCAGTGGAGGCCCTGGGTGGCTTCACTTTGCACAGATAAAGAGCTGAGGCTCACGAAGTTAGCAACCCACCTCCCAGGTCCCGAAGAAGTCCTCAGCACTGTACAGTGCTGTGCTCATAAACTGGAGGAAACACTCAGACCGTGTTTTACAATATTATCACCTGCTTAATATCCCAGGGCAAATAATTTTTTTTTTCAGATCATCCTTTTTTGTGAGCAAGACCTCCATGGGTCTGAAAGATGACAGCACATTTTTAATCCCGAAGAGAAGGAAGACAGGGTCACAGCCTCCCACAGAGAGGCTGGGCTCATGCTGGGCTGAATAGGGTGGATCTGAGGAGCCTAAGAGCTGGGAGCCAGGAAGAGAGGAGGGAACCGGGTGAGGGTCTGTGGAATGAGGAGGGGCAGGTGTTCTCTGGTCTCACACCCCAGGGCTTGAAGGAAGATATTCAGGCAGGGACAAGGAGCCAGGCTGCAGAGGGCCATACCCTGGCGCCCTTGGGGTCCAAAGACACAGGGGAAAGGGTGGTTCCCAACAGTGCCCCCAAACTGCTTCCCTGCAGAGCTCCCCGTGCCGGGGGCTAAGCCACTTAACACAATTGCTGCTAAAATCAGTTCTTCCACAAAAGCCAAAGCTATTTATTTGGGTGATGAATTCTAGCCTTTGAACAAACCACACAGAGAACCATGATTGAGGCTACAATTCAAGCAGGCATGAAATCAGGAGTGGAGTGCTGTATGGGGCTGTGTGATTCCTACAGGAAAATGAACTTGGCTCACCTTCCAAATCAGTGCCCGGGACACCTGTCCACATGCACCTCTCTTTCAGAGTGGATGATGGGAATTTCCTGGTCTCGCCAGGAACAAAGAAATTCCAGGCTGCAAGCAGCAGATTGGGTGCAATACACTCACCACCCAAAAGTCACTGGGAAAATAGTCATCATCTATCTTGTTAGGTTACTGAGGTTTTTGAAAAGTGGCTCTATAATTTCTCAGTTCTGTTACCTCACTAACTTCTGGATAGATGTGTTAAATTCAAAATAACTTATGCAGGGGACCTACCATGTTTATTGTGCCTTTCTATTCTTATGACACCTCCCAATTTCAACAAAAGTAAAATACGAAGAAAGAAAAATACGGACCTTGAGCTCTAACCACAAGGAATTTGCTTTACAAAGCATTGCTTAAACATTTCTCAGTGACATCTTGGATGAATGTTCTTTACGTCATCTCAAATATTTTCTTGTTTCACTTTGATTTAGCTTCAGAACTCTGGAAGGGGGCAGGAGGGAGAGACGGGAGGAAGGGACCCTGCTAGGTGAACCACAAGCAGCAGGAGGAGCGAGCGCTGAGCTGCCGTGAACTGGCTCAGTCCGCCGTGCGGCTGGAACAGAACGCCAGCGGCACTGTGCCGGGGCTCAGTATGTGGCAGGGATCAGTCTGTTTCTAAGAGGGCATCAGCCATCCAGCTTTCCCCGGAGGGCAAGAATGTCGTGTTCTTGACAGACACAAAAGCAGGAGACAGAGGACCCACTCCCTCCGCCCCTGCTATAATCCATCCCTCAGGGCGCCATTCGTGCGCCTTAATCACCTCCTAAAGACTCCGCTTTTTAAAATACTGTCACAAGGCAGTCAAGCTTCAACCCATGGAATTTGGAGGGTACACTCAGCACCCCAGCAGGAGTCCCACATGCAGACTGCAGAACTGGAACTGGAGTCCAAGATTCCAGAACCCTCATGAACTGTTCTCCACATTCTCCGCTGCTGGTTCCCCTCCCTTGACCATCACATATGAAAAAAATAAGAAAATGCACACAAAGGCAGTGGCCTGCAGGCAGACTTGCAGAAAAAGAAAATGCTGAGTTACAGGAGGATTCGTTCCCTGTTGTTGCTGTAACGAGTTACCCTGAACTCGGTGACTCAGAACACTGGGTTTATTTACTTCCGGTTCTGGAGGCCATACATCTGAAACCAGTTCCACTGAACTACACTCTCAGGCTGGCTCCTGCTTGAAGCAGGGGGTGTGGGGACTGACATGCTCCCGTCCTTTCCTGGACCAAGAGCTACTGCATTCCTTGGCTAGTGGCTCCTTGCCCACATGGCTGCAGCCCTTTTCTTGCATAATTACCTCTCCCGCCACAGTCTGACCCTCCTGACTCTCACAAGGGTCCCTGTGGTTATAACACTGAGGCCATCCACGTTCTCCGGGATAATCTCCCCATGGCAAGGTTCCTACCGTACCTGCAAAGACCCTTCTGCAGTACAGATTGACAGACAGATGTCAGACACTGGAAGGTGAATGTCCCACTGGAGCCTTTATTTAGAAAATTCAAAATTAGAGGGTGCAGCCTATGATTCTTGCGCACGTTTCTATCACGTTTCCTTCCATAACTAGCTGCCTGACTCCCTGGGACTCACTGTTTCTCTTAGGACCCAGCCCCCTGAGGCGTAATTGGTGCCAATGCTACAGTTTGCCTCCCTTGTAAATCTGCTTGTTCATGCCCCAGATATTAACTACTTACCATATGTTAAGGCACAGTGCTTAGAACCTGGATGGGGAGGAGATGCAGCTATTTAAATTAGCTTCTGCCCTGCAAGAGTTTGCAACCTAGTGGGAAGCCCAGATTCCTCCCAGGAAATAAGTAGGACTTCAAAGAAAGCCAAATGCAGGTAAGTGGTTTGGAGAAAGCTTACCACGGGCAGGTGAGTAGAGAAGAGGCAGCAAGAAAGGGAAGAGGAAAAGAACAGGGCCACAGCTAAAGGAAAAAGCAAGACAAGAGTCCTGGAGGAGGAGAGGCAGAGGAAAGACGTGGGGACAGGGACAGCCTGGGCGTGGAGAGGGCGGAGCTGGGATGGAACTCAGTTTGTGCACAGGAGGAAGATTGGGGCGGATTTGGACAGGGGGGTGCTGGAAGTATCCACATTCCCTGGTTGTTAGGATGTTATCCCACAGGGGAGGCACTGTGAAAGGATGCTAGGGGAAAGTTCTGTGACACAGTTGCCATTCTGACCACAGGAGGTGAGATTGGAGTGGAATCTACACAGCATACAAGAAGCTGACAAAGGGGACGGGGACAGGGTGGGGTGGTGGGTGGGGAATACGTGGGCGATGCCTCAGGGAGGAGCCCACAGCCCCAGCCTGGGGAGCTGTCCACGGGGCCAGGGATGAGGGGCAGAGGCAGACAGACGTGAGTCTCCAACCTTGAGTGCTCCGCTCACCTGCTGTAAAATGGGGCGCCCTAAAACGTGTGACTACTCAGGGCATAGCACTCACGTGAGAGGGCCACAGCATCTTAAACATGGAGGAAAGACCCTCCTTTGGGAAGCTATTTGGGAAAAGCATACATCCCTATCTCCCAACTTAGGTACAAGAGGAAGGGAACTTTACATAACTTCCATTATATCCAGCAACTTCCGAGACTGGTGGAGAAAATGCACAAGAGATGCAGTGCTATCAGATTTAAGAATCAAGCTTAAAAGACCAGACTAATGCATATGAGGGATATAAAGTACAGTTACATAAAGCTGTCAAAACAAACCTGGAAGTCATAATAACTCTTCAAAGAAATACAACCACGCAAGAAAGGACAGTCCGTCGGATTGAATAGTCCCACCGGCAATGCTGGCGAGAAGGCGGGGCTTGAAGAGTCCCGCTGAGGTGGTTCAGGCTGCAGCCACCCATGCAGGTCAAGGCTTTCAACAAGGGACACTGCAGACCCTGACCCCTGGCTGCCTGTGACGGTTCCTGGCTGCTTGGGGGGCAGCTGGCGCTGAAGCCCCCAGAACAAGGCACGAGGAGGGAAATCAAGTCCCGCAGCCGGAACTGAGGTGAGTTACAACTCAGTGTGCATCTCCCGGTAAGTTCTGAAACAATTCGTTTACTTGTGTTTTATTTCATTTGTAAAATGCTCAAAATCTTGAAGCGAACTATTAAGTAGTGGGAACTTGGCTTATTACCTGTAGGCTTAATAAATTACACACTAACGGAAGCTCGGGGGACAATATCTGCTGTCCCCCTGGAGAATTTGGACGCCTACTAAATGAATCCTTTGTTGTCCCCTGGCCTCTGCTACAGGATACTTCAGGGCTCGCCTTCTCTGTTTTAACCCTGAGCTGAAGCCGTTGTTTAGGGCACTGAATGCCACAGCTGTGACCTGCAGGTGTGGCCGGGCAAAGGCGACTAAAATCTCTACCAGCACAAAGCGAGTTTGTCCTCCCTCTGCTGGTTTCTGGCCACGTCTCCAGCCTTCACCCAGGTGAGTCTGGGTCCGGCGCTTCCTCTTCTTGCCTGCCCTGCTCTTCCTGCTGGGCCTCTGTGGTGTGCCCTGGCCCCTTGCCCACACACTCCTGTTGGTCGTGAGGTGTGACACTCTGCCTTTTTCTTCTGACTCCTGCACCAAAGCGAGTTTCGATGGCTACCTGCATTCTGCACCACAACACACCTGCCCTCGAGCGGCTGTGGGATCTGGCCACTTCCCAAGGCGCCAGGTGCGGAGCTGGACACTGCTTGTTTCTCTCAGTCCCCCAACCATGGATCATGGCTCAGAGCTCAGCCCAAAGGCGTGAAGTGTAGGCGAAGCCTGGGGCATCAGGATCCCTTTGTTGTTAGATTTCCTCCGTCCGCAAAGAGAGCCCACACACACACGTTGTAGGATGAATGGGACATACTGTGCTCTCTCCACACCCGGTGTGCACAGACGAGTAAAGCAAGTTACCATCCGCACCTTGTTACGGGACAACCCAGGAGACGCCCTGCACAATTTCCTTGCCACTACCTGCTCCCCACTGTCCCCTCACCACCGGGGGACTCACAAGACCTCAGCCAAACACCCGCCCCTGACCAGACTTCCACCCTCACCGCCCTGCCCTTCCTGTGCGCCCACAGATCCTGTCCATGTCGGCTCCTCCGGAGACCACATTCCTGGCAGAAGCGCCTTGCTGCTTTCCTGCAGCTGTGGCACTGAGCTCCTGCAGCCGGGCAGACAGACGCTCTCCCTCCCTGTGCCTCGCCTCCACTTCAGGGCAGAGACCGCTGCTCCCTGCCTGCTCAGACTGCAGACCCAGCAGGGGCGTCCAGACACCTCGTGGCCTGTAACTTTGCGAAAGCTCCGCAGTATAGACGACAGTGCTTAGGTTTGTCATTTTAAACAACGCTGCAGGGAACATCTTCCAGTTAAATCTTTGGGTGCTTCTGTGATTATTTCTTTAGCATAAATTTCTCAGCGCTGAGTTCCGGCGTCAGTGCTACTGCCGACCCACAGGCTCTCGGGCCTGTGTTGTTGACCCGGACAGAGCAGCCCACGTTCTCACAGCGAAGATGCACTTCACACTGCCCCCACGGCGGCAAAGATTAAGAACAACTGACGGCAAATATCCTGTTCCTCCAGGCTCCTTGGGGCCATCTAAGTTTCTGGGTTCCTTCTACATTTTAAAGGTGTCTCATGCAGGACCTCGAAATGGCAGCTTCATAGGCCCTGGCACGGTATTAAGAAAAACCAGCATCTCAATGGTAAATACTAAATGTTCAAATTTTCCTGCCTGTTCAAATGTTTGCCTACACCTGAGTGGCTCTGAGAGCTCGGGTTGAAAGCAGGAGGAAGATTGGTCACAGTTTGCATCATCCTCCCAATGTGAATGGCGCAGTTTATAGGCTCCGTATGGACACACTGATAGCAAGCGTAACTCTCAGCGTGTCCTTCCCGAGCGAAAAGCTTTGGATCAAAGCACAGGAAGGTGGCCAGGAGTCCTGTCCCCACCTACACGGATGCTGGGAGGGGTCAAACATTCACATGAATTCTTTACAGAAAAAGCCATCTTCGCCTCACTCACTGACACAGTCCCAGCGCTCACGGTCAGACAGCGCCCCGTTCTTACCGCCTCCCTGATTTTTCACCCTCGGTGAGCCTGGTGGCTACTTAATATGAGGGCAACACAGTGACATCAAAGGACCTCAGAGGGGGAGGTTTTGAAATCGATTAAAAACCTCGACCTGAATTAGTATTAGATTCTTCCTTATGTTTAATTAAGTCTAATTAAACAATGCCGACATCTTCCTGGCACCTGTGGTGCAATTATGTTAAATATTTAATGCTCATGAAGGATTAGGCTGCACTTCTAATCTATAGCTAACAATCTGTTCCCTCTCTGGGGTATTTTTTATTTAGTTCTGCTTTTGTAGAACGAGTTACATTTCAAAGGAAATTGTTAAACGCTCCAACACGGGATGGGCCACGGCGTTGCCTGGAGGACCGGACAGGAGGAGAGCCGCCCTGACATTGCTCACATCTGGGACCAGACCAGAGTGATGGTGTTCCAGGAGAGACAAGCGAAGGAGGGAAGACGTGGAGCAGACTCCAGGAGATTTTTCAGCCCGCAAAGCCCAGCACTGAAGATGCTGCAGGTACGGGGTTCCCACTGGGAACACTCAGGGACACCCGCATACCTTTCATTCCCCGGGGTTCTGGCCCCGTCTCCCCAGCTCTGTCAGCTGTACAGTAAACAAGTGCGTCATACACCTTTGCCCCTCCCACCACACCTATTCTTCCTTCTCTTCAGGAAAATGAGGCTCCTCTGCAAGGCTGAGCACCTGTTTCAAAGAACTCACTTCACAGGAAAGGCCGTGGTAGTTCCGGAGGCAAACACATAAATGCTGAGTCAGCATGCTGGCCGGGTGTCGCGCTTCTCCTCCTGTGGCAAATCTGATCCTCATTACTCCTCTCAGCCAGAAATGTTTCTGACAGATGAAATTCAAAGCGACTGCAACAGTGGTACCCGGCCCTTGAAGCTGGAAGCTTTGTTTCATTTCTCTAATAACTTCTAGTACTTTGAAAGCATTCAGAAACTAAAGGCAGATTTCTCTAAGTAGTTTTCAGCTGGCTAATTCTGTGTAATCCGTTTCTTGGGGTCTTTAAAACTCCTTCCTCCTCCACAGAACCTAGTGGCTACTTCTTACTTGTAATGTGGACAGAGAGCCGGGAATCCCTTGTGTTAAATCAAGTGGGCTTCGAGAACCAGATGTGCACATGGAATGAACATTTGGATGGTGAGTGAATTACTTTCTGCCTTCAAAGTTTGGGGGCAGACATGAAAACAGACTCTACTCCTTGTGGTTAAGTTCCAACATTTCTGGAAGAGAATCTAAGAATGATTCTGGGGAAGGACTGCTGTTCCTGACATCTTCAGTTCCTTCTCCAAGGTTCCCCTGACACAGGAGGCCAGGGAAGATGGCAGCAGAGGGTCAGACACAATCTCAGAGAGAAAGCTTCAGCCAGTGACCAGGAGACTCTTCCCAGGAGGCAAGAGAAGTCACTGTAGCTCTGGAATCTGCAGGTATGTCGACATATTTTTGATATGCAGTGGTATCTCCTTCTAGACCAAGAGGCTCTAGAGGGGAATTTCAAGTGTAACTCTTATAAGAATGTACCCCAAATGCAGACAGGTGTGGCTTGCCGGGGCAGGGGCAAACACCAGGAAACAGGTCTCTCCATCTGCTGAGAAGATCGAATCATGTATATTCAGGAGCATAACTGGATTTTCAAAAGTAACTTCACACTTATGTAGCATTAATGGGGTATTCATTAGGAAATCCACGTGGCATCTTATTAAATGTTTCCTATCCCTGGAAGCAGAAGGCGGAGGCTCCTTAAGCTGGGGTTTTGTTGCCCTCTAGTGAAAGAGGTCAGCATTATGCATGCAAAATTATTTTGATCACTGCATAATTAATGCCTACCAAGATAAGAAGAGAATTAAGCACCAGCCTATTCATGAGGGCTAAGCATGTATATGTATCTGTGTGTGCCTGTGTGTGTGTGTGTGTGTGTGTGTATGTTTCCCCATCCCCCCTAATCAATGCCTCCCCCTGAACTTCACTTGGTTAACATATGGAAGCCATTGCTTCTTTCCTGTCACTTTCTTTTCTGGCATGGAAGTTTAGTTTTATATGGCTATCAACAGGCAAAGATCCAAGCATAAAGCATAAATCAACAGAGTTGATCTGAGACACAGAGCTTTAATGCATAAGTATATATTTAATGTGTCTGCTGAAAGAATGTCTAATTACCCTGTCATTGAACAAAGCTCATGTTCAACGGTGATAAATTATGCCATCTTTTACTTCTGCAAAACATATTGAGATTTCAGAAAGCTGCCGCAAAATCTCTATTTCATCTACCCGATAGGGCAGGCAGCTGCCCAGACCACCCCAGAGGAGAGCTAGCAGCGGGGGAGCATTGCAAACCTTCCCCTCGCAGCTCTGCGCTTGTGCCGGGCAGGAAACAAACCCTGGCTGGTGACAGATCACCTTCGGTGGGCTCTGTGTCTGTGTGGGTCGCTTACTATGATAGTGTCCACCCTCTGCCGTTCTGAATCCCGTGTTCTAGACGGCTGGCTTGTGATGCCCAGAGAGGAACCCACCTGCGTTCCAGGAATAGGCAAAGGGGGCCCCTGTGGTCACTCTGTAGCCTCTAGTGCAGGCTCAGGGCGCAGGCCCCATCGGCCTCTGCTGCATGTCCAGGAATTTCACCCCCGAGGGGTCACAAAGTACCACGCCCCTTTGAGCTGCATGGGGAGATTAGCTTGGGGACAATTGGGGGTTATGAGAAAGTAATCAAAGTGCAACCATTGATGGGCCCAGCGTGTAGGGACCTTTTGCTGAAGCCGGTCCAACTTAGGGTCCTTCAGCAAGCTGAAGATACTTGGGCCCCTACCTCACGCCGTCCCTGGGTCTTGGTCCTCTTCCTCCCCCTGGAAGCTAGTGGTCCTGAACACCAGACTCTCCACCAGCAGGAGGAACAGCTTTGGCTCAGAGTCCTGATGGGAGTTTTTATTATGCAGCGGCAGAGTAGGAGCCACGCTGTGCGCTGTGATTTGTGGATCCTGGGTCCCGGAGCCATAGAACCATGGGTTCCTATTTATGTCAGCAAGAGATGTAACAAACCGGGGAAAGAAAACACACATTCGTCCTGCCTCGGCATCTATTCTTTCCCTGAGAGAATGCCCAGAGCAGCAGTCTGTTTCCTCAATGGCGATTATATTTCTTACTTCTTTGATTACGTCTTGTAATGGTTCTCTTTTATTTACCGACGTGTAAGAGAAGGCTTTAGCGTGACGTCTCCATCATGTGTGAAATATACAGCCAGTAAACATCAGTCCTTTTATTTGCTTTACTGGATTGTGATCTATAGACTGAAGGGAAAATGAAAAATAGAGATAAAAAATCTATTTCTGATACCAGATTGGCTCTAAAATGTCAAAGTTTTCTTTATTGCTTTAGGAGATTTGTATCCTTATTTATCTTTCTCGGTTTATTTTCAAAGCCTTGCTGCCTCGAGCTGCTGGGCTGGATGTATTTTCCTGGACGTCCAGGGCTCTCCTGGCTGCTCGGCTGTGTGTTACCGAGGTTTCCAAATGCAGCCAAGGAAGGGAAGCAGGAGAGCCTGGCGCGGCAGAGACCAGCCGCGAGGCTGCCACTGGGATGGCAGGTGGCAGGCCGGTGCCCCGCGCAGTTTTAGTAATTAGTGGGAACTTGACAGGCAATCTGACTCTTAGAATCTGGAGGCACTGACGGACACACTAAATACCGTGCACTGTGCGTCACAGACATTTTGAAGTTAAAAGCAATCAGTTGGTCAAAACCTCTGTGCTCCTGGAAAAAAACAAGTCTTCAGAATGGGGCTGTGCAGAGGAAGCTAATCCCCGTCCCTGGGTAACTGGGATGAAATCCCACTCGGAACAAGCAGGGGCTGGACCGTCCCAGTGATGCTGAGACGCTGTTCCCTTACCTCTCATCTCCAAAGCGCTCTGACAGTGTCAGCTTCAAACAGGAAAGGGAGACAATATGCAGGGACCTCTCCCGTGGGCCTGCAGTGGGACTTGGGGTTTTTGCAGGTTCAGCGGTTAAGTGATGCTGCCTCTCAGGGATCTGGTCCTCGCTGTGGGAATTAACGTGACCATTCCGCACTGTCCTCGGAAAGCTGGAGCTGGATCCTGTCACTTGAAAAGTCCCAATACTTGCCTACTTCAATGAGCATTTACTGAACAACCACTCTGCCGCACGGTGCCTGGCACCAGGGCTGAGACGCCGGCCCTGCGACGTAGTGCAGTTTCTCTGAAGGAAAGGGAGGAGCAGAGGGAGGAAACCACATGCAGAGGCCCTGAAAGGAAGGGGAAGAAGCCAAGCTGGAAGAAGCCAGGGAAGGAATGGGAGCCTCTGATGGTCAGAGGAGGGTAGGAGAGTCTCCCCGCTTGCCTGTGAGGTAGGCCAGGCCTCTCCAGAAGGTGGGAAAGGCCTCCTCTGGAAAGACCCGGAGATGTGTCTGGTTGGTGCCCCCCTGTAGCTCCCAGGACTGCCCTGAAACAGAAAGACACCTCAGCAGTCTCAGGGTGCCAAGAAACCCTGAGCTAGGGCACATGCACCTCAGAGCACCCCTCTCCTTCCCCGTGCCTGCGTCCAGTCCATGGCTCACAGCAGCAGCTCCTCTCCCCGGCCCCGGCAGAAGGGTGGGCACAGATCACACGCCTTGCAAAAGAGAAGGCTGCGGGCCAAGCAATACCTGCTGCCCGGAGACCACTCAAGGCCCAGCAAGTCTCTGTGAGGACTGTGGGGAGCAGAGGATCACAGACTGGCTGGAAACCATTTCCGTGCATGTAAAGACACATCAAGCCCTCTCCTCAAATCGCTGACTCCCCCAAGCACAGGCGGTGTGCGCGTTGTGCCAGGATCTCTAGAGGGGAAGGCTGAATCTTGAGCCCAAATCGTGCCTGTGTGTGGTGGCATGGTGCCCAGCCACTGTGAGTTTTGGTTCCTCAGAATCCAACTCTGAAACATGGAACTCATAGCCGCGAAAGCCCCTCCAGAGAGGGACTGAGGACTGACGGGCCCCGCCGCACAGCAGCACTGTCCGCACTTCAGTCACACACGCTGGTCTCCTCGGCTGTACTGTTCCTTACTTGGGAGCTCTCACGCCACACTGATGCTTGCAAGTTTTTGTGTTTTTAACATTTTTTTGAATTTTCCTGTTGGCTCTTTCTGAGAAAGCCCAGGAGCAAGCTGAGGTTGTATCTATTGTGTGGCACCTGTCACGAGGAGACCACAGTGACCTAGGGTCTTGCTGCCCAGACTGTGCAGAGTTTGCGGATTTCAAGAGCCAAGGCTGACACCGAGTCCCGGTTTGTAGTATAGTCTTTACTCGTATGCGCCGGTTCTGCTGCCTTCTCGGGCCACGTTCATGACAACTGGCTGGTGGCAGAGATGCTGCTGCGGGATGAGGACGGGGAGCTCCGAGTCCCCGCTTCACATCAGGGACATCCCAGGCAGGGGCACCCATCAGCCCTGGGGAGCCTCCGAGCAGCCAGTAATAATGTTACAGCCGAACTCCTGACACAGGATTAACCAGGACGATCATGATTGGACTTCGGGGAGGTATCTGACATCTTATTAAAATCCTCACCACTTTAGCAATCATTTGCCTAACAAAACCATTCAGCCAGGAAATCTCAGCCCTCCTGTCTATTCTCAAATGCAAAAGTACAATCCTTTCCTCTGTCTCCCCACCACCCAGAGAATGAAATTCCCAGCATTCTTCAGGAGAAAGATGCCTTGCAGATTAAAGTTCCCAGCAGCTCGTCTATGCAAAGAACAGCTGGACAGGATTCTTAGCCTAGAATAATCACAATAAACTACCACTGGCATTTTTCACTCAGGGAGTCATAGTCCTGGGAATGCATTTACATTTTCTGTGCCATAAATCAAAGGCGAGATACCATTGTTTCTAATTTATCTTGTAGACTGCTCAAGTGATATCTTGCCACTGGAAATATTTTTAATATTCCTTAAAAAACCCAGAAGATAAACGGGTCCTGAATGCTGAATGTGGCAGCCATCGTCATACCCTAAAACTTTATTTCAGAGGATGTGCTTTCCTCTCCTTTCAGTTTCGAAAGGAAGTAATATTCTAATTATGTCGAGCAAGCACTAGCTGTCAACAAGAAAATATTGGCTTTGCTCGAGCCCGTCTTAAAAAGAGAAAACATTAACCATTGTGATCGTGAGTGGACCTGGTGCACCAGGCACATGAATTATGAA
>PVJX010024860.1:0-27586 GCA_004027295.1 Dolichotis patagonum | reverse complement strand
TGTTCCTGATATTAAAGTGAAAGCTTTCAGTTTTTGTTCATTTAGTATAATATTGGCTGTTGCCTTGTCATAGATGGCCTTTATAAGATTGATGTAGACACTGTGTATTCCGAGATTCTGAAGGGTTTTTATCATGAACATGTGTTGGACTGTATCAAAAGCTTTTCTGTATCTATTGAGATGACTATGTGGTTTTTGTTTTTATCTTGGTTAATATGGTGTATTACACTTATTGATTTGTATATGTTAAACCATCCCTGCATTCCTGGAATGAACCACACTTGGTCATGATGTATAATCTTCTTGATGATTTGCTGCATTCCATTTGCCAGTATTTTATTGAGAATCTTTGAATCAGTGTTTATTAGTGAGATTGGCCTATAGTTCTCCTTTTTGGTTGGGTCTTTCTCTGGTTTTGCTATGAGAGTTATGCTTGCCTCCAGGAATGAATTAGAGAGGTCTGCTTTCTTTTCAATTTCATTGAAGAGTTTAAGGAGTGTTGGCATCAAATTTTCTCTAATTTTTTTTTTAGAATTCAGCTGTGAATCCTTCAGGACCTGGACTTTTTTTGTTGGTAAGTTTTTTTTATTACATTTTCAATTTCAATAGCTGATACTGAATTATTCAAAATTGCTATGTCTTCTTGGTTCAGTTTTGGTAGTTCATATGTTTCTAGAAATCTGTCCATTTCCTCTGTGTTTTCCTCTCTATGTGAGTAGAAATTTTTAAAGTAGGTGTTCATGATCTCATGAATTTCCCTGGGATCTGTAGTAATTTCCCCCTTTTCAGTCCTTATTGCTTGAATTTGGGTTTTTTTCTTTCTTTTTCTTCATAAGGTTAGCTAGAGGTTTGTCAATTTTGTTTATTCTCTCAAAATCCAGATTTTTGAATTATTTATTCTTTTTATTGTTTTTTTTTAGTTTCAATTCTATTGATTTTTGCTATAATCTTTACTATTTCCTCTCTTCTATGAGCTTTGGGTTTAACTTGCTCTTCTTTTTGTAGAAGCTTGACATGAAGCATTAGGTTGTTTATTTGTGCTCATTCTATTTTCTTGATATGACAATTCATTGCTATATATTTCACTCTTAAGTCCGCTTTCATTGCATCCAACAGATTATAGTAGATTGTTTCCGCATTTTCATTAAAATGTAGGTGTTGCTTTATTTCTTCCTTAATTTCTTCAGTAGCCCACATGTTGTTTAAAAAGTTGTTGTTTAATTTCCATGTCTGCATGCAGGTTTTGCAGTTTCTTTTGCCATTAATTTCCAATTTCAGTGCACTATGGCTACATAGTATGCATGGGATAATTTCAATACCCTTGCATTTACTTAAGAATGATTTATGGGATAATATATGGTCTATTTTGGAGAATGTGCTGTGTGCAGCTGAGAAGAATGTGTATTCTGTTGTGGTTGGGTGAAACACTCTGTAAACATCTAGTAAGTCCAGTTGCTTACAGGTATGTTTCAGTTCTATTACTTTTTTGCTGACTTTTTGTCTTGTTGATCTATCTCTTTGTGACAATGGGCTGTTAAGGTCACCTGTAATAATTGTGTTCTTGTGTATTTGGTTTTTTATGTCCTTTAGTATCTGTGTTATATAGTTGTGTGCTCCTGTGTTTGGTGCATATATATTTATAATTGTTAGTTCTTCCTCTTGAATTTTTCTGCTTACAAGTATGTAGTGACCTTCTTTGTCTCTCTTAATCATTTTAGCTTTGAAGTTCACATTGTCTGAAAATAGAATAGTTACCACTGGTTTTTTCTGGGTTCCTGTTGCAAGGAATACTGTTTTCCACCCTTTGTCTTTTAATCTATGAGTTTCCTTTTGGGTCAGATGTGTTTCTTGTATACAGCATATTGTGGGATCCTGTTTCATGATCCATTCTGTCAACCAATTTCTTTTGATAGTTGAGTTGAGGCCATTTACATTTATGGATATCACTGATATGTACTGGCTCAACTTTGCCATATTATGTTACAGTTGCTTGCCCTCTGATTTTCCCCCTTATTTAATTGCTTGTCCTACCTTGTGTTTTCCTTCTGTTGTTGTTCTGGAGATTGTGGTCATTTTTATCTCTGTCTAGTATGTCTTTCAACACTCTTTCTATGGTTGGTTTTGTGGACGTGAATTTCTTCAGTTGTTCTTTGTCATGGAAGTACCTTGTTTCTCCATTAAATTTGAATGAAAGTTTTGCTGGGTACATCAGTCTGGGTTGAAAGTTGTTTTCTTTCAAGGCTTGAAATATCTCATTCCAGCCACATCTTGACTTGAGGGTTTGTGCTGAAAAGTCTGCTGTGATTCTAATGGGCTTTCCTCGATAGATGAATTGTGTTTTTTCTCTAAGAGCTTTCAGTATTCTATTTTTATGTTGTATGTCTGAGATCTTAATTATTATGTGTCTGGGTATAGATTTGTATTTGTTGTGACTGCTTGGCATTCTGCATGCCTCACTTATCTGCATATCAGATTTTTTCCCCATGTTTGGGAAATTTTCTCCTATTATTTTTGTGAATATTTTAGTTATGTCATTTGTATTGACACCAGCATCTTCACTAATGCCTATTAGTCTTATATTGTTGCTCTTGGCGTCATCTTGAAGCTTCTGGATTGTCATTTCATGCTGCTCTGTTATTTTTAAAAGTTATATCCTTTCATGATCACTAATTGCAATCCTGTCCTCAAGGTCTGAAGTCCTATCCTCAGCTTCATTTAAATGATTTTGCATGCTTTGAATGGAATTTTTTGTTTCTTGGATGTCTCTTTCAGTTTGTTTCGTGAATTCTGCTTGTTTTCTATATTGTGCATTCAAGGTTTCAATCAGTTTCCCATGTTCTTGTGCTTTTTTCTGTATTTCTTCTTTAGCTGCACTCAGCAACTCTTTTACTAAGGTTGTTACTTCTATCGTTACCTGGAGAGTACTTCTACTTTGATTTCCTCTATGGCCTCATGCAGTTGTATTTTTATTTCATTTGCTATATTTTCAGAGATTCCTGGTATGTTACCTTTGGAGTCCTCTACTTCAATATCTCCTGTACTTGCACCTGTTGGACTAGATGTTTGAGGTTGCATTCTGCTTTTTTATTTTGCTATTTTCCTCTTTCAAGTTAGTGTAGGGTTTTTCAGACCCATTAGTGTAAACTGTTGGTAGTGTGTACATTGGTGTACTACTGTAAGGTGGATGTTTATCCAGTTGCTGGGTCCCACAATGAATAGGTGGGCCAGTCACCTGACTCCCTGCTGCAGGGCCTGTGGGGTGAGTCCTGTATTCTTCCTGGGCTGACAAGCCTAGTAGTATTGATGTAGGTCAACTTTTAGTTCCTGCTAGTACTTTATCTTCAGGTTATTCCAGGTCATCAAATCTCCCTGTCTATAGTGTTTGTGTAGGCTGAGGCCTTACTGTGTCCCTATTGTGTGCCTGTGTGTCTCACAGGCCCTTTTGATTTTCTTCAAGTTGGGGGAGTCATTCTCAGCACACTCTCCACTCTGCCTGATGTTTTCTGTGTGTAGGAAGGAGTCACACTCACTCTTACCAACATCTCACAGTTAGTTCAAGGGAGCTTTCCTACTGGCCCTCTTTAGCTACTGTCCACCTCTGTCCACCTCTATTTTAGCGGCATACTCACCACACTGTCTGGAGCCAGCTTAGATCTTGTTACAGTGAGGCAGTCACTTAATCTCCCTTCAAGCTGGCATAGATAGTCCATTGTAGTCCAAAGTTCCTCTGGGTGCAGAGTTTCAGGTTTGCCCTGTGCACGCTGGGAATCCACCGCCACCACTGCCTGGGTGTGCACAGTCAAGGTGCAGGGTTCTTTCCCGGCCAGCTGGCTGCTTGGGGTTTGCTGAGCACAGTCCGGTTAGGCCTGCAGATCACTCTTGTGTGCCTTGGGCTGGTATGGGGTGCAGGACGTGGTCTCACTGCCTGGGTGCAGAGTTCCAAGTTTGCCCAGTGCACTCGGGTTCCATCTGCTGCTGCAGCCCGCACAGTCAGGGCCCAGGGTGGGTTCCTGGCCTGCTGGCTTCTTGGGGTTTGTCGAGCACTGCACATGTCCTTGAAACTGGCACACTCTACACATGAATGGCATCACCTTGGATTCTACCTTAAAGTCTGAAAAGAATGCTTTCAAAAATCCAGCTTAGCCCAGACAAGTTATCAAGTTGCTTTCAGCTTTCTCCCTTGTAGCCAGGCTCTGATAACAAGAGTGTCTATGGTAAACACTGAGGGCTTAAGGAAAAGAAACCCAAAATACTAAATGTCATAAATTGAGTTTATTAGGAACAGAATTTAAGACAAGGTTTCTTGTGAATGCCATTTATTGAGGATGTTGTATAAAGAAAGGGCAAGTGAGAGCAAAATAGATCAGAAGAGAAACTTAAACAATAATATGAAGTTGATTGAAGATTGACTTTGGCTTGATCCCACATGAAGCACTGAAACATTAATTGTACCACAGTTATTTGGACCTTGAGGTAAGAGGGCTGCCCATTCAAATCTCCATGGGAGTGAGTCACTAGCCTCTGACTACTCTTAGGGAGTAAGCATAACTACCTTAGCAAGTGGGTCATTGTTTGGAGGACAGTGCTCAGGAAAAGAAAGCAGCTTTGAAAGATAAGCATCCAACTCTCAGAACAGCTGGAGACAGGTTGCACCAACTGTTAAAGAAGATCCAGGTACACCAACAGTATCTACTCAAAACATCATGGAATGTTCTGCTTTTCTTCAATTTCATAGGTCTTTGGACTCCATTTAATCCTTTGGTTGGGTGCTTCCCTTCCCTTGATACTTAAAATGAGAAAACACCATGAAGTCTTCATTCAATTTTTATTCTATGAAGTAAGAAGGGAATATCCCTATTAATAAACTACTTAATAAAGCTATGCTGACCACAGCAGGAAGATAAACTCTAAGTTAAAAATGAGCATTTAGGTGAATTTTCTTCTCAGCAAATATAGGTTATTCCTTGTAGTTCATAGTTCCTCAATGTCAATTAAATTTTGACAATGTTTAAAAACCTCCAGATTTGTCCTTTTCCTACAAGAACATTTGTATATACCTTTGGGTCAACTCTTTGAACTTGAAATTTTTTGCAGTGAAAAGAATTGAGTTTAGCTATATAGGTATGCTGCAAAAATAGTACTTACAAGTTTCTAATTTTACTTTAAATTTTGTAGAATACAGGCTGTGTGAGCTATCTGCTATAGACCAGGGAAGCAACAGTGAAGGGAAAAAGTAAGTAAAACAGTAAATAAGAAAATACTAAAAGAATAAAATTTTAACCAGGTATGTGCTGGCACCAGAGCCAGCTGGCACCAGAGCCAGTTGTGCACAATTCTTTCCAACACTTGCATTACTTTGATTGCTTGAATCTGAATGTGATAGAAAGATTTATGCCATGAAAATAAAAAATGGTACAAATCATTTTTTTTCACCTAGAGAATCGATTTTTAAACATTTCCCAGCATTGCACTGAATGATATTAAACTGGTCACAGTGTCGCAAAAACTGCAGCTGGTATGTTGACTGAACATATTTAATTTAATAGTTTACTGATGTGGAGGAAGGGAAAAAGTCTCTTTGTTGGTATATTAATTAACTTTCTTTTACTGTCTTGAATCTGACTTAAGTCAACTTTGAAAGAGGAAAGGTTTATTTTGGCTCAATGTTTTGGAGATTTTAGTCTATAACTGGTTAGCCTTGTTGCTTTGGGCTTCTAGTATGACCTTACATCACAGTAGGAATGCATGATAGAGGAGGCCTGCTCATCTCATAGGTACAAAAAGACAGGAAGAGACTGTGGTTCCACAATCCCTTAGGAAAACACATCCCCAGCAACTCAAAGCCTCCTGCTGAGGCCTACCTCTTAAAGTTTCCAACATTCTCCAATAGCATCCTTCTGGGGATCAAACTTTTAACACATTAACTTTTAGAATACACTTACCCAAACAGTAACAGTTAACTTCCCCATAATGCCTACTGCACAGAGCATTAACACTCCTTGCCCAGTAACCTGAGGGAGGTACAGCCCTCTGCTGATTTGGGCATTGAAATTGCTTAATAAGCCTGTTTCTAGGCCCTGCTCTTACTGTGAGTGAGACAGCGAGGTGTTGGGAGATGAGAAAAATGATGACAGTGGGTTTTTCATTGTAGCATTCTGCCAAGGACCAACAAGACCCAAGAGACCAAGACAATGTGAGGAGGTGAATAAATTGAGTGGAATAGATCATCTTTTACCAAAGAAAATATTTTAGACAGGAATATTTACCAAACTTTATGCTACTCTTAAATAATGCAAAACTAGATGATCAAAATTCTGCTTGGTCAGAGAAAAAGCAATAATACGGGGTTCTAAATGTTAAGTGACCCTGTGAAAACTGGATATGACATACACCACTTCTGAATGCCCATCTATCTTTTCTTTGACACATATCTGATGATGCTTGCATTTTAACATGAGGCTATCATAATTAATTGTCAGATACTAACAACTGCAATTAATGGAAGGCCAAACAATACAGAGATATTACTTATTCATCTGGAAAGGTCAGCCCAATTATAGCAGATTAAAGCTTGTATTGTCTTATGTCTCTAGCTAAAATTGGGTATCTGCCATTCCACATGTTCAATAAAACTGTTAACTCTACTATGGTGTAGGCATGTTAGAAATTCTAAGAAAATTAGTACAAACTTTTGCCTTTGTCGGGGCTGGGGATTTAGCTCAGTGGCTTAAGCGCCTGCCTGGCAAGCATGAGGTCGTGAGTTCAATCCCCGGTGCCAAAAAAAAAAAAAAAAAAAAAAACCAAAAAACTTTTGCCTTTGTGGAATTCTTAGTCCCATGGAGGGGAAAGTCATGCAAATAAATAGACTTAATGCAGAGATATAAGGAAATGGTATATGCTAATTTGATGATACATATTCTCAAATGAAATGGCAAAGCAATGCTTAATGCCCTATACAGAACATGGAATTTATTTTGTAAGAAGGTATGAATGGTAGGTAATTTTGGAAATGCTGTTTTCATCTCTTGCTTGCAGTGTCTGTACTGCATAGTGAATAACTGGGGCTCAGATGCTACTGTATAATCTGTGGCCCATCGTATTTCATAGATTCTGACTGCATTCACAAACAGAACCAAGTTTTTGTGCCAGTAACAAACACCTTGCATCTGTGCATTCAAATTCTTCACAGGACCCCATGTGTAGGCACTATCAGAATTATTTTATAGATGAGGAAACTAGATCTTAGGCTAGCCACAAAATGTATACAAGGTCATTTAGTAAGTGGTATGTTGAGTATTTGCCTAGATTACTTTACTCTCAAGTATATGTGGTGTGCAAATTTGCTGTCTATTAATCAACTGTTACTGATTTGTGATGAGATAAGGAAATTGCTACAAAATGTATATCAACTACATCAGTAGGCATATTGTTTAATTCACTCAACATTTTTATATCAAGATTTTCTCAGTAAGCCATGCATTGATTTACATTACTGTGCAATTTTCTTATCTTGTCATGAATCAGTACTTTTTGTAGCACAATGCTAAAATAATATGGTCTTCTATGAAGACAGTGATGTAGATTGCTCTACAGTCTTTTATCTTTAGAGAAAATGTATTAAAGTGTACCTTGTTTGTCTTAGGACAGAAGTAAAAAGAGGATACTCCAGCTTTTACTCAAGGGAATCTGTTCCAAAACTTCTAAATCTGCTGATCATGTTGAATATTTTTTACAGTATCTCAAAGAAATACACATTTAGAAGAAACTGCCAGTGTTAACATTGACATGGAGGAATATTGTTTTATTCCCCAGGTCAAACTTCTTGGCCCTTTGATTACTTCATCCTTTGACACACTCCTGGCTGCTTCATGATGTACCCAAGAGAACAAAGTTGATCAGAATCTGCTCTTCCTCTCTGTTGGTGTCTGCTAACATCCATTCCTATACATACATAAGGATTAAATTACTATTTCTTTCCTCTTATGATTTTTTTCTTGCATTTAAGAAGACATTCAGTAATTCTAAGAAAAAATGCATACAAATTCTCAGGAAAAAAATATACATAGTAGTATTTGCAGCAATTTTATTTATAATAGCCTACACTGGAAACAATTCAAATGTCTGTCAATAAGAGAATGTATATTTAGTCTCTAATGGTATATTTAGACTACCATACAATAGACTAATACCTGGCATTTATAAAAGAACAAAGTACTGATGCATACACAACATGGGTGAATCTCATGGACATAATGTGAACAAGTATGCATACACAGAGCACATACTGTATGGTGGCATTTCTATGAAGCCAAAGGAGAGGCAAACTTATCCATGGTGAAGAAGTCAGAATAGTGGCTATCTCTGAGATAAAGTCAGAGTGGATGCACATTTAGAGGTGTTATAAAGGAGCCTTCTGGAAGACATGATATATTCTATATCTTGGTCAAAAACTTCAATGCAAAGGAGTTTTTTAAAAAAAAATTCTTCAGAGTAAAGAAATATTTAAAGGATTTTGGGGTTAAACTCCAAATGTGTGCATCCATTGACCTAGTAATTCCACTTCTAGAAATTTATCCTAAAGAAACATTCAAAAATATACACAAAGATTTATCTTTAAGCTATTTGTAGAGCCTTCTTTATAATTGGAAATAACCTGAACATTTCACACTAGGAACTTCGATAAGGAGATTATGATACAGTTGTATAAAAGTCACTAGGATGAAATAAACATATTTGACAATATTTACTGTCATGAAAAAGTTAACAGTATTGAGTTAACGGAAAAGTGGTTACAAAGCAGCATGCAAAATATGAATCTATTTTTATTTTACATGTTTGTACATAGACACATTACACACATAAAAATACTTATGTTCCTATTATGAAAGTGTATTTAAACTGCACCTAAAACACTGGAAGTTTATTTACCTATGTGTTAAATGCAGGGTTGTATTATGGATAATGATTTATTTTTAGTTTCATCTTTGGGCTTTTTTGAATTTTTATGTTTTCAACAATGAGCATTTATTGTTCGTGTAATCATAAAAACATTAAAAGAAAGTCTGTAGGCTTTGGGACTATTAAAATGGAAATGAAGATATTAAACAAAAATGAATTGCATTATTATATGTGGCCTAATGTAAACCCACCAGCTATATTTCAAATGAGTAAATTAAACCACTCTGAAGCCCGAGATTACCCCATCAGTGACCTCAAGGCTTTCACCAGTTTTGAATAATAATAAAATATAATGTGCTGTCAGGAATTCTTCAACATAAGAACCTTGAACTGAACTAACCACTTGGAAAACATCCATGATTCTCCAGTTGCCATCATTTCCTGAACTTCTTGATGGAGATAAAAAATGATAACAGCATAATATTAAATAGAGATTATTTTTCTCATTGTCACTTCACCTACAAGAAATTGTCAGTGAAATTGAAGGGAAATTTCACTTCTCTGAAGTTTTATAAAATAGAGGTTTGCTAGTGTCAAGAGTGAGGAGTCTGTATTGACAGTTTCTTCCATATGTCACTGAATGCCTACAGATCTTAAGAGAAAGATTTGTATTATTTGAAGGGGAAAAATGGGAATAGGACTATCAGATCTGGATTGCAACATCAACCACACTGACAGTGTATTTTAGCACTGCAACCTAATTTTCACTGAAACCACAGCATCCCAAAGTTATCAGATAAAACCATGCTTTGTTATAAAGCTCCTACAAGGGATTGCTGTAGGCAGTTGATTTTTTTCCAGTGGGAGAGAGGTAACTATGGTAACTATTTTTATCTACTAACATTATAATTTCATGTTGGCTAAAGCTGCCTACCACTTTATTTGTAATAGTTAGCTATTAAGGGAATCTTTGAGAATATTATTCTAGAAGCTCCAGTATCTCTGTTATTCCTTTATCTGCTAAGTAGTCATTAAAAGAAAATTACATGGGCACAATAACTCAGAGTTTTGAGGGATTTTTGAGCCACTGCTTTAGCTGATGGTGGGTGATTTGTTTTAATGTATCTTGTCGTTTTTTAAAATCATACTTTTCCTAGACTATACACAAAAAATTTACATTATGCTGTGATAGTTATACTATATTATACATCCTACACTTTTAATGCAGCAAGGATTCCCCTAATTAGTTGCTGTCTTCATTTGTTTCCCTCAAAGTCTTTGGGATGGGCTATAGGGTCATCAGTATGGGGGTTAAATTTAATAATGCAAGTAATTAAGGCTAGAGGGAAAGAGAAGAAAAAAATTGGGAATACTGGCTGTCCTGCCTTCCTCACGTGGAATGTCCATGGAATTTAGGTGTGTGAGAGCATGTGTATGTGCATGTTCATATTGTGCATGTCAGTGTGTTGTTGAGAATGGGGGAACATTCATAAAGTTCAACCAGAGAAAGCTATAAGATTAATTAGCAAACTGTGATTAACATGCTAGAAACTCAGGTTTACCCCCAAATGTCTAAACTAAGCCTCGCACAAACATTTCATATAAATAAAGGGTTACATATTTATTTACTGTGACAGACATTAACAAATCACCACACTCTTGGTGGTTTAAAATAACAGATATTTCAGAAATTTATTTTTTCACAATTCTGGAGGTCACAAGTAAAGATGTTGGTAGAGTCATGCTTCTTTTTAAGTCCTAGGGGAGAATTCTTTCTCTTCTAGCTTCCTATGGCTCTTGGTGTTCCTTGGTTCATAGCTACATCACTCCAACTTCTGACTGTCTCCATGTGGGTTTTAATAAAACTGTGTGTGTGTGTGTGTGCACGTGCACACATGCGTGTGTGGCTTCTTTTCTCCTGATTCTTTTAAGGGTCCCTGTCATTAGACATAAGGCCTACATAGATTATCCAGAATGTTCTTTATCTCTAGACTCCTAATTTAATTGCATCTGCAAAGACCCTATTTCCAAATGAGGCCACATTAGTAGATTCTGGGTATTAGTGCAGATGTATCTTCTTAGAGGTCACCATTCCACCCAACACAGGCCAGCTAATAAATATATTAGGCTTCAAGGGATATATAGCCTCAGTGGCAAGTACTTCACTCTGCTGTAGAAAAGCAGCTGTGTACATAAATATGTACACAATTGGATATGACTGTGTTCCAATAAAAGCCTATTTACAAGAACAAATGATAAATCAGATTTAGCCATTTGGTTGTTTGAAACCCTTCAAACTCATAGACCTTAAAATTGTAGTTCTATTTGGAAATTTTAATGCTAAGGCAAGCAAGTTTACCCAATGCCCTTTGCACAGGTTTTCCTGGATCCCTATCTATTTCTCCAGTAATTATATAGTTTTTTACAAGTGTTGCCTGGTAAAAGAGAGAATGTTCAACATAAATTGTTGTTATAAAGTATCTTGAAGGTTTAGCATGCAGCACTTGGCACATAGCTCAGTGGCAGAGCACTTCCTATCATGTGTCAGTCCCTGGGTTCCATCACTAGCACTACAGACTATTGAGAGTGGTTGTGCAGCCTTTATGGGGCTTTGGGGTACTGGCAAGGGGTGATGGAGAGACAACTCTGGAGATCAGGCTGATGGCGCAGATCTGATTTTATTAAGGAAGTACAGGAGTATATATAGGCTGAAGAGAAAGGGCAGAAGTGAGCTCAGAGGAAGTGCAGGATTGAGCTTCAGGAAGGGCGGAAGTAGGCTTAGGGAAGGTGGGGATGCACTGTGGGGCGGGCTCTGAGTGAGGTGGCCCTGGCAGGGATGCTCTACTTGGTGTGCCAAGGAACAGGGAGTCTGAGTGTGCTCAGACTCTCTCTTCTGCCAGGGCAGCCAGCCAGACCTCAGGAAAGCGACCTATCACAAATTCCTCCTCTTTTTTATTAATGCCAATTGTATGGAGGCCATCATTTCCTGTTGAAAATGTAGGGTGTGGACCCGGGTGCATAACATCCTTAAAACATAAAAACCAATAAATCCCAGTAATCCCAGGAGTCCCAGAGTGAGGAGATTAGAGGGCGAAAAGAAGCATTGTAGGTTATGTAAGAGGTCAGTGCAGATAGTATCACTCAATACTGGCACTGGATGGAGTCAATCATCAGTATTTGGTCAGTGAGCTATAGAGACAAGTTCCAATTGGTGGTGTTGTATGGACCAAAAATCCAGTCATGAAGTGAAAGACATGCAGCTGACAGGTTGGCAGGTTTTGGAGTAATGCAAAGCACCACAGAAGCATATTGTTGATCACAGGCTGTTGTAGCCATAGATCTTGTAGTTCTGCATCTAGACAGTCTATTTGTTGCTGAAGGTTTAAGAGAGCCATGTGGGTGTAGGTGTTTATTTTTTGTTGCACTCAAAAGGTCTCAGCGGCAGAGCTGGATAGGTTATTGAGAGCCTGGGTAGTCACTGTTTATCAGGTGAGGGAGACAGCAGTGGTGTCTCCTGCGGTGGCAGCTCAGCAGTAGCCTGGGCAGAATAGGGAGGAGATTTTGGGCTTGGCTGCCACATGCTTTAATGGCTCCCTGTGTGATGGTGTGGTGGTGGTGGTGTTAGGGATGCACCTCCTCCTGCGTCAATTTGGTCCACCCCCTGGGCAACTATCCTCAAGTGTCATCCATCCCCAAGGTCAGTGGCAGTGGCAGGCTGGACATCACATGCAAGGATCCACACAGGGTGAGGGGCTGTTTCTGGAAAGACACAAATGAATCCTCTACCCTGGGTCAATAGGGGAGCAGCAGATTGGAATTGTTGACTAAGGAGGTTCTTCCATCTCACCAGAGGAAGTGGAGTGGGAGGGGCAACTAATGGGCCCCAATGTTTGTGAATAGGAGATAGCCCTTTTTTGTCAAAGGTTAATAAATTCATAGTGCTAAGGGATTTAGTTAGTAGTTCATCTGGTGTACACCGGGGACATGGTCCCTCTCTGTTTTTATTAAATTTGTTAAGGCAAGATTGGTACGGTTAATGATGGTCTGTCATTGGGGATTGTAAGGGAGTCCATGAGATAGGGAAATGTCACATTTTGAACAGGCATTTATGAAGGAGGCACTGGTGTAACAAAGACCATTATTTTTCAACAACCATGCTTTAACCATGCTTTAACATTTGAATGCCTGTAGAATATTAGCAAACAGTTACATATTTTACATAGAAAAGTTAGAAATCAAACATACAAGGTTGTAGCATAAAAAACCATGGTGACATTTTGAAACACATTTGAATCTGCATTTGGACATCAAATTTCTCCGTTTTGGTTAATCATCCCTATATAACACATAAAAGATTATACCTAACTTGTTGTCATTTAGGGGGATATACATCTCATAAGCATTTGTTAGAGCCAGAGGTCTGAATCTGAACCAAAATTCTGTCACCATAAACAATCCCTGTTTTACATTTTGGAAAACCAGGATATCAGGAAGCATGAATATATGAATATACCATGAAGTTAACAACAAGCATTTGTCATAACCATATGAAAACCTTTGTATGGGCATTTTTTAAAGCAAAAACATTTAGTATTACTTCTCTTAATGATGAGCAATGTGAACATATTACAATAAGATTGTCATATAACTGTAGTTGAGATGTCTCCCATAAGGCTATGGAGATCATTGGTGCCTCCAATCAATGAACAAGAGCTGGTAAAAGGTTACCAGGTGGCCACTTTCTTATTCATCAATTGAAGTCCCATCCAACAATCCCAACCCCAAGGGATATTTGTTTAATCATTTTTATAATAATTTTTTCTTAAGAAAACTCCAATCATAACATTTAATGTATTATTTTTGAACAATGATAGACTCTCAAATTATGATAAGAAACAATGTACATTACATTTACATAATTGACTGTAGTATCATTTTGACTAACTGGGAACCCAGGTGGAAGCATGTGTTGTAATATTATAACTCTAATAAATCTTGATTAAATGATCTACAAATGCAAAAGAAAAAGGAAAAAGGAAAATTTCTGAGCTCAAAATAAAAATGAATAGCTGTTCACAAATGGACAAATGGACAAACACGGACAATCTGTACAGATTCAAACATACATAGAAATAAACACAGAATTGTCAGTGTTCATGAGAATTCTCCAAGTCATAGACTGGACAAACAGACAGATTCACAGGCAGACTAATGAACATCTTACACAGTCAGAGTGCACTCAAATATATTTTAGCCAAATTGCATTACACAAATTTGTCTACATCTGTACATTTTGTAATTTTAAATAGACTAGTCAGATTTGTTGTAGGTCAATTAACAGAGATCTCTTATCAAAGGATTTGAAAGACAAAAATCTTATCTATAATTAGTGTATTTTTGTCATAGGACTTAGCATGTACTTCTATCATCTATTTGGACCTTTTTTATTTGTGATTACCATCTCTTGGGTATCTTGGGTCAAGTCTAGCTTCATCCTTTTCTATAGATTGTGGCATGACCTCCAAGGCATCACTCTCATAGGACTGGGCATCAGCTTCTTGAGAGGAATCAGCACCTTTTCTGGGTTTGGGCTCATGATACAGCTGGACAGCACACACGGGTACCCAGATAAGCCATTTAGCCTTTCCTGGAAAAACACAAGCGTACCCTTGACCCAACATTAGCACTGGACAGGGTGTTTTTATTATCCAGTATGAAGATATTTCCAATGGACTGGTTTTAGGCTTTATTTGATTGCATCATCTTTCTGCTGCAGTAGTTTCATCTGTATTAGAATTTAAATATTGTAAATGGTATATACTGCCAAATGAAATCCATGATGAGGCGAACTTCTTTTTTTTTTGAAATTTAAATTCTGAGCACATTTAACTATTTTTAGACCTGAAGATTACAATGAATTTTTGTGGTAAGGTGTAAAGAAAATGGAAACTGCATTTTATATTTAGGTACCTTGGGCTCTCTTGTGACATGCAGGTGGTGCTCCTGCTCTGGGCTGGAGACCCCACTGTTGTTGTGGATCTCAGCATCAGTGCTGTGTAAACTCTGGATTTATAAAGCATGTGCACAGGTGATAGGAAAAACCAGAGTAGCTCGGGCAGGCCAGAGCCATGTCCTACCTCTCTAATATATGTCAAAAGATCCAAAATCCCTAGGTACCTTTTCTTTACTTACAGATTTTCCAATTTTTGTCAAGGGAAGAATAACCAATTGGGCAATACAATAATCTAGGGAGATTTGAACTGTGTTTTGAGTAGATTGAACCATAATCCTGATTTTTCCTTGCAGCTGAAACAAGCAACATTGTTTTTTTACCTTCCTTCTCTGTGCCAAACTCCAGGCCCAGTGGAGGCTTTGGTGTCCATCCCTGCCTGGGGTCCTGTAAGAAGCAGGGAGAGGAGCAGAAAGCAGCAGTTTCTATTAAGTAACCTTTTAAAATCTGTAGCAGACTGTCCAATGGTATCTCTCACAAGGGGCATTGTGGTTAGTTTGGGGTATAGAAAAGGCAAATTTTGGTTGGTCTTCAGGGTGTAGGGAGATGGAAAAGAAGCAATCCTTTATATCAATAATACCTGTGCATTATGTTTGTTGTTTATTGGGTCCCATTTCTTTTGCTGGGCTGAGGGTTGCCCTGTTTAGAGTTTAAAGGGCTGTCATCTCTATCAGTTTTAGAGCAGCAGTCTGTCTCCCAGCAATAACCACATTTGCATTTGGGGCACACTGTTGTTCACATTCATCCTTATAAATAGCCAGCCAGTCTAGGTATTGACTGCTACTAAAAATGGCTCTCATTAGCTGTTTCCAGTCAGTGGGACAATTAAGTTCCATACTGAGTAGTTCAAGGAGTTGTTGGGCAAAAGGTCCTTGGATGCCATCCTCCTTGACTGCCTCCTGGAGGCACTTTAAGGTGGTATGTTCGTGGGATACCAGTGCAAAGGGCAAGCAGGATTCTGATGTAAATTAACAGGAAATGCATCATTTACCTCTTTTTCCCATTCCCAGTGTTTTGCCTGATTATCCTGAGTACAGCACAAGCCCTCATAATAATGCCATTCTGTAGTGGTAGACTGAGATTTTCTATTTATACTTGTCTGACAGTAGTATTTCCATGGATCTTTAGGGTGTAATGACCTATCATTGCCAGTAGGTGGTGCTGCCGAGTAGGCAGGTGGGTCCTCCCTATCAAGTTCCGCTTCCATTGTCCGACAGGGCAAAGGTTCCGGCCTGTCAGCACATGTCAAACTCTGCTGGGGTGGGGACCCTTCTCTCGGAGCCAACTTTGGAGCCTTTAAGGGTTTGAGAGAAGGGTAGATTTTCAACGGAATAGAGGCCCTCTCTTCCATTGAGTTTACCGGATCCTGCTGACTCAGTGAAAAATCGGTCTCCAAGTCGTGGATAAGGGATGGATGCCCCCACGGGTGCTGCGACCAAGCAAGCGGCAGGATCCGCTAACAGTAGGAAGGCCTCTGCATCGACCCCAGTGATGTTGTCTGAGCCCGTCAAACTTGCTTGGATGGTAAGTAAAGCAGGTTGGAGCACCAAGGGAAAGACTTTCCTCTCAAGTTACTCAGCTGCTTGGACTCGCGTTAGGGGCCAAGTCCCAGTGTGAGGGTCCCATAGGTAGGTGGCATGGAGCCAGGGATAAGGGGGAGAATGATTTCCCAATACTGGGAAAGGGTGGAATAGGCAATTTTGCATTGTCTAGCCAGCAAGAGGGCAGCAAGAACCTGTGCCTGCGGGTGCTGCTCCTTGTGAAGCGCGGGGCCCATGATGTGGGTGGGGGCCACTTACTGAGTCCAGTGAGTTACAATTGCCCCATGTTGGGTGCCACTTGCAGCCTTTATGGGGCTGCGGAGTACTGGCAAGGGGCGACAGAGAGATGACTCCGGAGATCAGGCTGATGGCACAGATCTGATTTTATTAAGGAAGTACAGGAATATATATAGGCTGAGCAGGAAGGGCAGAAGTGAGCTCAGAGGAAGGGCGGGATTGAACTTCAGGAAGGGTGAAAGTAGGCTTAGGGAAGGCAGGGATGCACTGTGGGGCGGGCTTTGAGTGGGGTGGCCCTGGCAGGGATGCTCTACTTGGTGTGCTGAGGAACAGGGAGTCTGAGTGTGCTCAGATTCTCTCTTCTGCCAGGGCAGCCAGCCAGACCTCAGGACCTCGACCTCTCACATTGTGGTTGCTTTTTTATTCAAGTGCTGAAGATAAAACCTTGGACCTCATGCATGGCAAAAGCTCTAACCCTGAGCTATACATCCAGCTAGGATAGTGGTTGCCTTCAAGGGGGTAAGATGAAGACGCCTTTCGTTTTCCCTTATACATTGGCCTGAATAAGTCAGTATTTTCCTTCAGCAAGGTTGCTGGATATATGCAGAATTCCCAGTTGGATTTGAAAATTACATAAACAATCAATAAACTTTCATAATATTAGGGCCCAAATGTTTCACGGGATAGACTTATGCAAAAATGTTCCTATTTATCTGACATTCAAATTTGACTGAACATCCTGTATTGTGATTTGAAATATCTGGCAAGCTCAGGCTTGAGCATTTCTTACTTTTGTAAGCAGAAGCAAAGTGATTGCTAGAAAAAATAATAAAATGTAAGCTATTCTTTGATGCTCTATTGTATTCACTCTCTTTTGTTTGTTTTGGTTGCACAAATAATGAATAGCTCCACTTTGATAATAAGTATGAGAATGTCTGGTTTATTGCACTTTCATCTCTGTGATATTATCCTTCCAATTTTTGTCAGTGGTATGACACTGATACTCTTGTTTTTGTTCATTTGCTTTCAAATTGAACTTTTTTAATTTTGAAAATAATGTGCACCCACTAAAAGAAATTATATCTAGTTTTATATTTGAACATGTTTAATAACATTATAATAGCAGTAAATGTATCCATATGGGCTTTATATAATTATAAAATGAAAATAGTCTTACAAATGAAATTGAAACTTGTGGAAAATATAATTGAAAAACAAAGTTAATACATAATGAAACTCGATTGAAACATGTACTTTATTGGGTAAAGATAAACTGGAATGTATCAAGGTATGATGATGGTTGAATGATTTTATTTTATTATTCATTTCATTAAGATGTTGGGCCATGGCTTGTTTTGCCATTACCACTAATATTGATTTACTTTTTTTTAAAACAAAAAATGTGCTTGTACTCATCAGTTTTGTGTCATTTTAGAAAGGTTAATTAAACAGTGAAAACCTAAATACAGTTCCTCTAAGAAACAACTTAAACCAGGTGTCATGGAGGTGCACTCCTATAATCCCAGAATTTGGGAGGCTGAGGCAGGGGGATCATTGCAAATTCAAGACCAGCCTGCACAACAAAGTAAGCCCAAGTTCAGACTGAACTGCATAGTGAGACCCTGTCTCAAAAAGACAATAATAATAATAATAATAATAATGATAAAAGGCTACTTAAGTTTTCTTTGCATACCTTTTTTATTGTTACTGAAAATAAACCTGCAAATAAGTATAAAAACAGTAGTGCTCACCATTAGGGCATAATTTTTTTAGTTCATTCTTCTTATGCTAGAATGAGCCATATAATGATCCAAGTCTTTTCTAATAGGTCTACTACAAAACACCTTTATCAACACATGCTGTGAGATTATTGGGCCAAAAAAAATCATTTCTGCCTCAACCTTCGTCTGCACATTTCTCTCCAGTTCATGACAACTAAAGTAGTAACTACTCATCTCTGCTATGTTGATTGGATTGTGTCAAATCATTTTCAACTTACTAAATAATGTATAAAAACAAGACAATCTATGAAATTGTAATAAATGTAAGTTACATGTGAAAGAGATAAACTTTGTCTTTCTCTATATTAACAGTATAATGTGATCAGAAGATAGACTACTCTTTAATATAGGAATATTCTAAGCTAGAAGTGGTAACATTATATCAGTCAGCATATTAAGAATTAAGTACAGTCAACTCAGGCACCAGTGTGATTAGAGACACAAAGACAAAATGTTTGGGCTCATTTATAACGTGACCATGGAGATCAGGAATCATCAAACTTTCTCTAAAAAGACAGGTAATAAACACTTTCCACTTTATAGGCCACAGAGTCTCTTTTGTACCTGCTCAACTCTGACATCACAGCACAAATGCAATTATCAATGCATATACATGTATGATACATATATAAATGAATGAGTATAGCTGGATTCTAACAAAACTTTATTTATTTATTGGTACTGGAAATCAAACTCATGACCTCATGCTTGCCAGGCAGACACTGAGCTTCTGAGCTATATCTCTGCCCTAAAACTGTATATATAAAATCAACCATGTTATGGCTTGAATCTTAAATGTCTCCCAAAATTTCATTTGTTAAAGGCTTGGTCTCCATTTGATGGTACTATTGGGAGGTGGTGGCAACTTTAGGAGATGGAGCCTGTTTTGGAGGAGTACTCAGTGGGGGCCATGTCCTTGAAGGGCAAATTGGGACCCAGCCACCTCATCCTCTCTTCCCCCTCTCTTCTTCCTGCCCTCCATAAGTTGAGCAGAGTTTTGCTCTACCACACATTCCCGACCATGATGTTTCTACTTCACTGCAGGCCCCATAACAATGAAGCCAATGAATTATGGACTGAAACTTCTGAAACCATGAACCAAATTAATCTTTTTCTTCCTTTAAACTGACTTTCACTTGTATATGGTTACAGACAGAAAGCTGACAGACAAACCATACTTGCGATTTTGCCTATGGCCTGTAATTTACCAACCCTTGATATAAATATTCCAAAATCATTTTTACAGATGATGATAGAATTGAAAAACACAAAATTAAAAGATTCATAGGTACCACAGAGAATATTGTATATCTCTTATAAAGAGTTTAATACATTCTATACAGTTTTGGATACTTTACAACAGTGTTATGCATAAATTCCTTCGATTCTTCTCCTGATAATTGCTACATTTTCTAAATGTCTGTGACTGGGTTGAAGCAAAGTTAATGATTTTTATATGCTAATCTTACACTGGCTTACTTATTGAAATTTAACATTTTGTTGGGGTTTGAGTTGACTATACTGTCTCTTCCAGGCGAATAATGATATAAATTGCAAATCATGACAATTTCTGCTATTCAGAAATCTTGTTTATTTTTCTTGTCTAAAAACTGGCTAAGAACCCTAGAATAATGCTGATAGAAAGTGACAGCAACCAATCTTGACTTGTTCCTTTCCAACATTTAGTTAACTAAACTAACATTAGTTTAGTTTTTCTTCACTGTAAGTGACTTCATGAAAGTGGTCAAAAATTCTTAGTCTTCTACTTATTTTCTGTGCTTCTACTTTTGATAAGAAGTCGATATCAGGGCTCAAGTTTATTACATGTCAAGACTTTGGACTGAAGCCCCAATGTCAGTAGTTTTGTGGCTTATAAAAATACTGGCACAGGGCCAACTTAATTTCTTAGTGGGCATATCAACTCTTAGGTTGTATATAAAATATGGAAACCAATTTATAAACCAATGATTAGTAAAGGGTAAAAGTTTTGACTCAAACAAATCATTGGGAACCATTGGATAATGTAGAGACAATTAGCGTGGGCTTCAGGTAGGTCAGCTTATGGATTCTGAGAAAGACAGTATTTAACTTCATAAAGACTTCTACTGTAGATAAAGTTACTTCTGCAATCTTAAGAACCAGTTATTGAATTATGTCACCCAGTTCCAACCTACTCTTCTATATGCTGCCAGCTCACTCCTGTTAGGCTCAGTCACTAGAGGGTGCCAGATGCAGACTCTAGGTCAGAAAGGAGAAAATATTTTTTTTTCTGTATGTTTCTGTTCAATTCTTATGCACATCCTGTTTGATTCCTTATTCTATCATCAACACTCTAGCCTCACATCTCTATGCTGGCAGTGATCAGGCCTTCAACTTCCTGGAGCAGCAGTTGAATTCAGTTGTTACTTTTTCAACATATTCAGAGCCATCTTCTTTGCACTTCACTGCCACTGTGAGACACCAGAACCCTCTAAGCATTGTGCTTTGCTCAAGGCTCAGAGTTCTAATTCCATGGGCACCCCTCCTCCAAACTTCTTCCTTTTTATAATCCCATTCTCTTCCCCTTGTTTCTCTAGGGTCAGTAGCTTCTTCATGAAGTTGCTGTCTCTATAACACTTAAATGTTTTCTCTTGTAGTTTTTTTAGTTATGCAGTTAACATTTTATGCCTAGTTAACAATTTTTCATATTAAGTTTTCTGTTACAATTGCTGATGTGATTTCTGTCTCTTGACTGGTCCATGACTGATACCTGCAGAAAAAGACTTCCTTATTGATTATATGAATTCATGCTGGTGTTAATGTAATGGGGCTTATCCTGACATTGCTGCTCCTTTCCAGAATCATTTTACTTTTGGAGAGCATATGGCTATACCTGAGGATCATAAATTACTCATGATTAATATTTGTATGATAAAGGTTAATTGTGTTGACTAGATTGGCTGCCTAGAAAGTTAGGAAGGCACACTACAAGGTGTGTCTGGGTGGGTTGTAGAGGTACGACTTTGAATTCTATGTATGATCCATAGCCCCTTCCTCTCTTGCACTGTTTCCCTGCACTGCTTTCAGGCCACAATGAAATAATCATCTTTGCTCCACTGTATCCTTCTGCCATGATGTTTCTGCCTTGGAGCCAGCCAGCCAGGGACAGAATCCTGTCCAGGAGCCAAATTAAAACTCTCCTTTAAATTGTGTCAGGTATTGTGTCCAAGTGATGGGAAAGCTGACTAATACACATATGCATAGATACACTTCTTAAACTCTTAGTGTTACTACAAGTTTTTTCTATACATTTTAAGGCTTTTCTGCCTTGTAGAAACTTGTAACTCAGTGTTTTATAAAGTATCACTTTTAACAGCAATTATAAAGCAAAACCATTGGAAATTTTTCAGTATGAAATTCAAAGCCACTTTTACCAAATAGAGTTTTGTGTGCAGGAGAATGTTATAAGGAAGAAAAATGAAAATTCAAGGCAGAATACACTATATTCATGATTAAGAAGGAAAAATAATTTGGGAAGTTAATTTATCTCATCTTATGGGAGAGAATATATGCTATATATATTTATATACTATAAATATACTATATATACTATATATGTATTTATTTTATCTTTTGGGAAAGACTATATACTATATATTCTTTATATTTATGTTTATTTATTTATATATATTACATTTATATACATTTATATAAATATATATAAAATATATATTCTCTCCCAAAAGATAAAATAAATTCACTTCCCAAATTGTTTTATATAATATATAAATATATACATACATATGATATATATTATATATATTATATATATATACACATACATATCTATCACAAGAAGACATTTGAAAATAAGGAACTTAACAGTTATAAATACTTGGTTTTGAGATCACTGAATATCTATAAAAAGTTTAGTTTCTGTAGGTAGCCTAGCACATATTTAAACCGATGATAGTGGGGGAATTCTCTTCTTCCTGTTCACTGATTTAACCTCTGAGACTATAGCCCTAATACCTCCCAGTTTTCTTTCTTTTTTAAATTTTAAAACAAAAAAGTAAAAAGAATAGAACAAGCATATAGAATTTAAAAATGGAATAAGGGAATAACAATGGTTAATATGTAGCCTATTGTCTTCAAAGTAGTTGTCCTGATTACCAGACATATGAATGAAAAAATGATCTAACTATAAAAGTACAAACCATTCATTTTGCTGGGCTAACAGAGATTAGTATTATAATTATCTATCATACATATATGATACATAATACATACACATAATATATATGTATTCATTTGCCTACTATTTTTCTTTTCTCTTTCCCCCATTCTAATTGTTCCTTCCCTTTTAAAACATAACCTCCCCTTTCACCTTCACTATAGCTATTGTACGTTTAGATCCCACTAACTCATTCAGTTTTATGTACTAGGGAGACAAAATGATGTTCACTCATGTGAGACTGAACCATTTCACCCATGAGAATGATCTCAAGTTGCATTAATTTACCTACAAGTGCCTGGAGATTACCCTTCTTTATAGCTGAGTAGCTTTCCATTGTATAAAAATACCAAACCTTTCCTATCCATTCTGCCGTTGATGGACAAGTTACCCTTGTTTTTTTCTGGGTCCCAGTTATGTCAAACATTGTCTTCCCTCTTCCAGCCTTCAGTCCATAAATTTCCTTTTGAGTCAAATGTGTGTCTTGCATACAGCATATTGATAGATCCTGTCTCCTGATCCATTCTGCCCATGTTTCTTTTTATTGGTGAACTGAGATCATTTACATTAATGATTATGAATGATATGCACTATTTCATCTCTGCCATGCTATTCTCCTGCTGTTGGCCCCCTCACTTTTCCCCTCCACTCAATTGCCTGCCCTGCTCAGCAATCCCGTTCTGCTGCTGTTCCTGGAAATGTAGTTATCTTTATCTCTCTCTAGAATATCTTTCAGTACTCTTTGTAGGGTTGGTTTGATGGTCATGAATTCCTTCAGTTGTTCTTTGTCATGTTCTTTGTCTTATTTCTCCATTAATTTTGAAAGATAGTTTTTCAGGGTACATCCATCTGGATTGGAAGTTGTTTTCTTTCAGGACCTGAAATATTTCACTTGAATCTCTTCTTGACTCAATGGATTGTGTTGAGAAGTCTGCCATGATTCTGATGGGTTTTCTTTTATTGGTGATCAGTTTCTTTTCTCTAATAACCTTTAATATTTTGTGCTTGTATTGAATTTCTGGGACCTTGATTATTATATGACTGGGTATGGATTTATTTTGGTTATTATTATGGCTGTTTGGAGTTCTATATGCCTCACTTTTCTGTATGTCAAGTCTTTTTCCCATGCTTGGGAAGTTTTCTGTTATTACTTCTGTAAATATTCTGTTTATGTCACTTCTGTTGATTCCTGATTTTTTGCTGACACCTATCAGTCTTAAATTATTTGTATTTACATTGTCTTGTAGCTGTTGAATTTTTATTTCCTGGTTCCTTGTTATTTTTAAGAGATCTTTCCTTTCACATTGCTAGCTTCAATTCTGCCTTTGAGGTCTTAAAGTCTATCTTCAGTTTCTTTCAAGAAGTTTTGCCAGCTTTTGATGGAGTTTTTAATTTCCTGCATATCTCTTTCAATCTGTCTTATGCATTACAATTCTTTCCTATTTTGTTCATTCAAGGTTTCCACCATTTTCCTATGCTCCTTTTTTGTATCTATGTCTTCTTTAGATATGCTCAGCAATTCTTTCATTATGTTTGCTATTTCTTATTTTACCTGAGATATTATTTCTGACCTGATTACTTTTACATCCTCATAAAGTTGTTTCTTTACTTAAGTTGCTATCATTTAAGGAATTTCAGGTGTGTAACTTCCAATTTATTCTATGTCTATGTCTCCAGACTTGTTTTGTGTGGGCTTTAGGTCTGAGATTGTCTTTTGCTCCTTCATCTTGACATTTTCCTGAGTTCCTTCCAACAAGCCAGTTGTGGCATCCCAGGAGCTTCCAGCATTGGCTGCCCATTCTCAGCTTAGGGTAATGGACCACACACCTGGATTTTTCCTAACCTAGGTTCCAGGGGAGGTGGTGGGGCATTGGATGGGCTTTTCCAGATATGTGTGCTATACTAAGACTCCTTCAATTGTGGCCAGTGGGATTACAGTGGTGTGACTGGATTCTCCTGGCCTGCATTGGTTACCAGTCCACTGATGGCAACTAGCAGGCATGCAGAGGTTTGGATGGCTGCTTCTCTTGGACCATGCTGGTTATTAGTCCCCTAGTGGTGGCCTGTGGGCTTGTGGGGCCATGGATGTACCTCCCAATTTTTAGTACCATGACATCTTTAAAATTTGGATGATAGGACCCAGAAAATTGAGCAGCAGTCTACCCTATCTCTATGCATGGAAGTGGATAGTACAGTTTAGTCTTCACTTTTTAATTACTGCTTCAGTTCAACTTATGAAGTCTTCTAGATACATAAATGATGGTGTGTGTGTGGTGCATATACTAAGCTTGTACATTTTCTAGGTATTTCTATTGGTCCATCTATTCACACATCCTGCCTAGACAATGAGCTAGGTACTGATGAGCTCAAAATGTTTCCACTTTCATATCCTTGTCACATCTTTTTACACTTTGCCTGTGGCACCACGAATAGAAGGGGAAGTAAACTCTGTATGGAAACACAAATATTTTACAAAAAGTGTTTCAGAACATTGCGTTCCTCATTTTAACAGTCAATATTTAAACTCAAATGAATGACAAAAAAGATTTGATTCTCTTTCAAACTCCATGACAATCTCTTCCACAGAATCTTAAATTTTTATTTTAAATTATTCCTAGAACAGTTTTCCATTAGCTACTTTCTACTTGGTTAGTGACTTCTTGTGTGTCCATCCATCTTGAACCTCTCTTCTATACTCCAATGACCCTCTCATAGCACATTTCATGTTCTATTACAATAATCCCCATAAGTGTTTTCTCTATGGCTGTAGACCAAAGACCTCATCTGACTTAAGTCCACAACTTCCTGTGCTTATCTCAATGCCTGGCACACAAAATCTGATAGCTGCAATTTTTCACTTAAAGCACCTGGTTGTAAAATTTTCCCCTAATGTATTCAAAAATGAATAATTTCATTGTCCTAAAATAAATATCTTGCATTGTGTAATGAAATAGGCTGTTTTAAGCTCTTTCTCACCAGTGGTCAAAGCTTTTATTCATTCTCAGTTTTGAATTTAAACAGGCTTGTAGAAACAACTGCCAATGTTCCCTTCTAGGTTGTAACAAAGCATTTAATGCAGTTTGAAACTGCCAACGTGTGCTTGGAGCAGTCTCTTTAGTGTCCAAAAAGTTAGAAATAGAAATGCAATGAGTTAGTGCAATCAACATTTTTCACATACGTACGCAAGGGAGTTTATAAGAACTCATATTTTCTTTGGCTGTGCAGGTGGGTTTTCCCTGCATTTACTTCTGTCAAATTAGCATTGTCAGCCAGTACTTTCACAGGAGCAATAAGGTCTGGGAATCCAACAGTCAGAATAAATAATAGTAAGGAGTGTCTCATGACAGAAGTGGAAATATGGCACTCCATGGCCTACTTTATGCTCATTAACAGATTTTACAGCAAGCAAGTGGCATCATCTCACAGGAAACATTCATTGTCAAATGCTCATCCTCAAATTCAAGGCTAATCATTTCCATCCTTACTTATATCCTAGAGTATAGAAAATAGGTCTAAAACACAGCCTTGAATATCAGTGTAGTAATATAAGTTTTAAGTGTGGTAAAGTTGTTTTGGAATAGATTTAGTTATTCTATATGTCTCCAACACACTTAAAATAGATAAGAATGTAATACAAAAGAGAAACATCTTGTTGATCTATAAAAACACACTATCCTTATTTTAGCTCAAAGCATTAAATATTTCCAAACATACAAATTATACAAAATTATATAATATACATTTGTACCTACACCAAGATTAAACAGACAGAAATGTCTTGTTTTCATGTTTTTTAAAATAAAGTACTACAGCTATATCTGTAACCACTCCATCTTATCTTTCTTCTCCTGAAACCCATGTGTATTGTTTCTAAGCATAATTCCATAAACAAATCACATTGTGTTTTATATTTTATACATAAATTATATAGCGATATAGATTGTGTGCCTTGTTCCTTTCATCAGCCAGTTTGTTCTGAGATTTATCCATGTGCATGTATGCATCTTCACTGTTTTATGATTTTTGAATACCACATTTATTCATTTTTTAATCAAGCAATAGATTATCCTCAGTGTTCCACTAAATTATCTTGTACCTATCTCTCTGTGCAAGCATGTAAGTCTCTAGAAATAAAATTTTGCAGCCAATATGTATGTATATGTGCATCTTTATTAACTACTGCAGAAATACTACTCAAAGCAAATAAATCAATTTATTATTTATGATCAATCTGTTTCAGTTTCTGATTCTCTAAGTTTTATTCTTGACAACACTTGTTTTCAGACTTAATAATTTTTTGCCAATCTTACTAACCAAATGATATTTCATTATTCTTAAAATTTACATTTACCTGGTTATAACTCTGACTAAGTAACTTTCCATGTGGCTCATTAGCCATTGAGAATTAAGCTTCCCTGTACTATTTATCTGATCTGGCCCACGGATCAGTCCGTGGGTCTCACCTGGAGAGGGAACGGGAATGGGGGGCAGGGCAAGAGGAAAGAGAGATGGAGACAAGTTGAGCGGTTCCAATCAAGTCTCCTTTATTGAGGAAGTGAACATGGTTTATATAGGGTGAGGGCAGAAAATTGTCGTCATCAGGCAGAGATGTTGTGGAGAGACCGGATAGGTTGCAGTCATGTCTGGCCAGGCAGAGAGGATCATGGGTAATGTAGGCAGATGCACCAAATGCCCACAGGAGGGCGAGATGGG
This sequence comes from Dolichotis patagonum, assembly GCA_004027295.1. Classification (NCBI taxonomy): domain Eukaryota; kingdom Metazoa; phylum Chordata; class Mammalia; order Rodentia; family Caviidae; genus Dolichotis; species Dolichotis patagonum. The sequence goes on along the minus strand of PVJX010024860.1, from coordinate 193 downwards.
GTGGCAGCAGTGAGGCTATCACGCCACTCCCTACATCTCCTCCCTTATCATTTTATAAAATCAGGAGTATGGCAGGCCTTGTGAAGATGGCGCCTGTCTTGGGACATGGACTCCATATGTGAACCCGACCGAGCCTTACCCATCATGGGCCTGCAGGACAGCAGTTGGTCCTGTGCCTGTCTTAGGTGGCTGG
>PVJX010024859.1:0-27589 GCA_004027295.1 Dolichotis patagonum | reverse complement strand
GGCAGAAAATTTCCCAAACATGGGGGAAAAATCTGATATACTAATAAGTGAGGCATATAGAATGCCAAACAGTCATAACCAACATAAATCTACACCCAGGAATATAATAATTAAGATCTCAGACATACAGCATAAAAACAGAATACTAAAAGCTGTTAAAGAAAAGACACAACTCACCTATCAAGGAAAGCCCTTTAGAATCATGGCAGACTTTTCAGCACAAACCTTCAAGTTAAGTTGAGCTTGGAGTCGTGTATTTCAAGCACTAAAAGAAAACAACTTTCAACCCAGATTGATGTACCCAGAAAAACTGTCTTTTAAATTTAATGGAGAAACATGATACTTCCATGACAAAGAACAACTGAAGAAATTCATGTCCAACAAACCAACCTTAGAAAGAGTGCTAAAGGACATCCTAGGTAGAGATAAAAATGACCACAATCTTCAGAAAAACAACAGAAAGAAACCACCAGGCTGGACAAGAAATTAAACAAGGGAGAAAAGCAAGAAACCAACAACAGGAACACAACATGGCAAAGCCAAGCAGTACATATAAGTGATATTCATAAATGTAAGTGAGCTTAATAAACCTAACAAAAAAACAGGTTGATGGAATGGATCAAGAAACAGGATCCCACAATATGCTGTATACAAGAAATATATCTGACCCCTAAAGAAACTCATAGATTAAAAGTCAAAGGATGGAAAACAGTGTTCCATAAAACAGGAACCCAGAAAAAAGCAAGGGTAGCTATTATGTTTGCAGACAAAGTGAACCTCAAACCTAAAAGGATTAAAAGAGATAAAGAAGGCCACTACATACTTGTAAAGGGAAAACTACAAGAGGTAGCACTAAAAATTATAAATATATATGCACCAAATACAGGAGCACCCAACTATATAAGACAAATACTAATAGACATGAAAAATCAAATACACAAGAACACAATTGTAATAGGAGACCTTAACACCCCACTGTCACAAAGAGATAGATCCACTAGACAAAAAGTCAGCAAAAAATTAACAGAACTGAATCATACCTCTAAGTGAATGGACTCAGTGGATGTTTACAGCATGTTCCACCCAACTAGATCAGATTATACATTCTTCTAAGCTGCACACGGGACATTCTCCAAAATAGACCATATGTTAACCTATAAAGCATTCTCAACTAAATGCAAAGGGATTGAAATTATCCCATAAGTAACACCTGATCATAGTGCACTAAAATTGGAAATCAATGGCAAAAAACCCTGCAAAACCTGCATAAATACATGGAAATTAAACAACAACCTCCTGAACAAACAGCGGGTTTCAGATGAAATTAAAGAAGAAATAAAAGAATTCCTACAATACAGTGAAAATGCAGATACAACATACAATAACCCATGGGATGCAATGAAAGCAGTCCTAAGAGGGAAATATATGGCAATACATGGTCACATCAAGACAATGGAATGAACACAAATAAATAACCTAATGCTACATTTCAAGCTTCTAGAGAAAGAAGAGCAAGTCAGATCCAAAGCTCATAGAAGAGAGGAAATGGTAAAAATTAGAGCAGAAATTAATGCAATTGTAACCAAAAAAACCCACAAAGAATTAATGAATCAAAGAGCTGGTTTTTTGAGAGAATAAACAAAATAGATAAACCCCTAGCCAACCTTATCAAGAAAAAAATGCAAATCAACACAATAAGGACTGAAAAGAACGAAATTACTACAGATCTCATGGAAATTTACAAGATCATAAACACCTACTTTGAAAATCTCTACTCACATAGAGTAGAAAACATAGATGAAATGAACAGATTTCTAGGAACATATGAACTACCAAAGCTCAACAAAGAAGATATAGCAGTTTTTAATAACCCAATATCTGCTACTGAAACAAAAAATGTGATTAAAAACTTACCAACAAAGAAAAGCCCAGGTCTTGATGCATTCATAGCTGAATTCTATAAAAAATTGAGAGAAGATTTAACACCAATACTCGTTAAACTGTTCAATGAAATTGAAAGTGAAGCAGACCTCCCTAACTCATTCTCGGAGGCAAATATCACTCTGATACCAAACCCAGAGAATGACCCAACCAAAACAGAGAACTATAGACCAATTTCACTAATGAACATTGATGTAAAGATTCTCAATAAAATATTGGCAAATAGAATGCAGCAAATCATTAAGAAGATTACACAACACAACCAAGTAGGATTTATTCCAGGAATACAAGGATGGTTTAACATATGCAAATCAATAAAAGTAATATATCAAATCAACAGAGAAAAAATAAAAATCACATGATCATCTCAATAGATCCAGAAAAAGATTTTGATAAAGTTCAACACCTTTTCATGGAAAAAAAACCCTACAGAACAGTATGTACCTCAATCTCATAAAGGCCATCTATGACAAACCAACAGTCAACATTACACTAAATGGACAAAAATTGAAAGCTTTCACTCTAAAATCAGGAACAAGACAAGGATGTCCATTATCACCACTCCTTTTCAATATAGTGCTGGAAATATTAGCCAGAGCAATCAGACAAAATGGAGAAATAAAAGGTATAAAAATAGGAAAAGAAGAAGTTAAATTATCATTATTTGCAGATGACATGATACTCTATATAGAAGAGCCAAAAAACTCCATTAAAAGACTACTAGAGGTAATAAACAAATTCAGCAGCATAGCTGGATACAAAGTTAACACTCAGAAATCAATAGTATTCCTGTACACAAACAAAAAACTCACCAAGAGATTAATTATGGAAATATCATCCTTCACAAGAACATCTAAAAAAATGAAACTCTTAGGAATCAACCTAAGAATGTAAAAGACCTATATGCTGAAAATTATACTATGCTAACAAAGGAGATTGAAGAGGGTATTAGAAAATGGAAGGATATTCCTTGTCCTTGGTTAGGAAGAACCAATATTGTGAAAATGGCCATACTCCCAAAACTGTTATACAGATTTAATGCAATCCCAATCAAAATACCATTAACATACCTCACAAATCTAGAGAAAACACTCCTAAAATTCATTTGGGAACAAGAAGAAACCTAGAATAGCAAAGCCAATTCTGGGCAATAAAGGCAAGACAGGAGACACCTCAATTCCTGACTTGAAACTATACTACAAAGCCACAGTGATAAAATCAGCATGGTACTGACAAAGAAATAGACCTGAGGATCAATGGAACAGATTAGAAGATGCACACACTACTACAAAGACACTCAGCCACCTGATATTTGCCAAAGGGTCTAAACATGTTAACTGGAAAAAAGCCTCTTTAATAAATGGTGTTGGAAAAATTGCCTTTCCACATGCAGAAGACTGAAACTAGATTCATGCCTATCACCATGAACTAAACTAAAGTCAAAATGGATCAAGGATATAAATATTACAACAGAAACACTGTGGCCCTGAAACAAGGCCAGCAGATTGCTATAGCTGCTGGTTTCAAATAGGAGCCTAAAGAGAATTCTTTCTGTGGTCTCTTGGCCACTTAAGAACTTTGGAAATGTAATGGTCAACTCATCAGAAAGAAATAGCAGGTGAGTATGGTGACCTTTCAGGGGCCTGCAGGGGAGAGACCCTGGTACCTCGGGACCTGCACCATGCAGTTGACTTGGCGTGCTGGGAGAACAAGGAGCTCCTTCCGTCTCTGGGGGGCAGCTGTGAGTGTGGCAGACTTTTGGCAGCCTGCAGGGGAGAGACCCAGGTACCTTGGGACCTGCACCATGTAGTTGACTTGGGGTGCTGGGAAAACAAGGAGCTCCTCCCCTCTCTAGGGACCGGTTGTGAGTGTGGCAGACTTTTGGCGGCCCGAATGAGAGAGACCCTGGCATGTTGGGACCTGCACCGTGCAGTTGACTTGGGGTGCTGGGAGAACAAGGAGCTCCTTCCCTCTCTGGGAGGCAGCTGTGAGTGTGGCAGACTTTTGGCAGCCTGAAGGAGAGAGACCCTGGCGAATTAGGACCTGCACTGTGTGGTTGACTTGGGGTGCCGGGAGAACAAGGAGCTCCTCCCCTCTCTGGGGGGGTGGCTGTGAGTGTGGCAGACTTTCGGCGATTTGAAGGAGAGAGACTCTGGTGCGTCGGGACCTGCACCATGCGGTTGACTTGGGGTGCTAGGAGAACAAGGAGCTCCTTCCCTCTCTGGGGGGTGGCTGTGAGTGTGGCAGACTTTCAGTGGCCCAAAAGAGAGAGACCCTGGCATGTCGGGACCTGCACTGTGTGGTTGACTCGGGGTGCCAGGAAAACAAGGAACTCTTCCCCTCTCTAGGGGCTGGCTGTGAGCCTGCCAGCCATGGGCTGTCCTGTGTCCCCCTCCCTTAACAAGTGGGAGCCAGTTAACTACACATATTGTGAAAAGATTGTCTATGTTATTTAGTATGAGCTCCCCATATGCAAATATATGGACAATCATTTGGAAGAAAACAAGAGACAATATGACAGATAATAAAGATCTCTGGTTATCTAGCTTTAAAATTTGCGCTTTCTTATGTCCCATTCTGTTCTGTTTTGTTGTGTTTAATTTTACCCCCCTTAAAATAAAATTGAAAAAAAAACCAGAAACACATCTACTGGAAAACAAAGTAGGTAAAAATTTGGAGACATAGGTTTAGGGAGAGAATTCATAAATAAAATGCAAGCCATACAACAAATACTTCAAAGAATCAACGAATGGAATTTCATATTACTGAAAGGTTTTTGCACTTCAAAAGAAATCACCAACAGAGTGAAAAGAAAACCCACAGAATGGGAAAGAATTTTAGCCAACAATTCCTCAGAAAAAGGACTTATATCCAGAATGTATGAAGAACTGAAAAAGATCAAGCCCCCCAAATTCAAAGGCCCTCTCCAAAAATGGACATCTGAGATGAACACACAGTTCTCAGATGAAGATATACAAATGGCAAACAAATACATGAATAAATGTTCACCATCACTGGTCATTTGAGAAATGCAAATTAAAACAACATTGAGATTTCATCTCACTCCAGAAAGAATGGCTGCCCTCAAGAAATCAACTGATAACAAATGTTCACAAGGCTGTGGGGGAAAAAGGAACACTTCTCCACTGTTGTGGGGTGCAGACTGGTGCAACCACTGTGGGAATCAGTATGGAGATTCCTCAAAAGACTAGGATTGGAAGTTCCATTCAATCCAGCTATTCCCCTCCCGGGTATTTTCTCAGAAAAACTGAAAATGTCATGTCACAGAGATACATGTGCACCCATGTTCATAGCAGCACAATTTGTGATAATTAAATCTTTGACACAACCAAGATGCCCATCCACCATAGAGTGGATGAAAGAGATGTAGTATTTTTATACAATGGAATATTACTCAGGTATAAAAAATGATGATCTTGAAGCTTCATAAGCAAATGGAGACATAAGCAAATCCTCATTAGTGAAATAAATAAGAATCATATTTTATAAATATCACATTGTGTCTCTAGTGTAAAAAGTAATAAAAACTGTAGGAGTAATAAAACTCAAAATGTGTAATTGCTATTATAAAAAAGGGGAAAAGAAAGTACTCTAAAGGATATAACTGCATGTATGTTTAAGTGTGTAGGATTGATAACTATATTACTAAATTTTTGTTGGTTAGTTGAACAGAACTGTTTGCAGTCTCGCTGTTTAAATGCCCACTTTGTAAGCTTTACTTTTGTAACTTGAACAGCTATTTCTAAAAGGACAATATGTAATTTATCAACTAGTGTTTTCTCACTGTTTTTTTGAAATTATATATTTTTTGTACCCCTTTTCTCTTTTTTTCTTTAAATAAAATTTAAAAAAAGAAGTAACAGAAAATTAATAGGTTTAGATAAAAGCAACAATATAAAAAAAGAGAAAAAACAGCAGAATAAGAAAAAAGTAGAAGAAACATTACACAATTTAAAAGGGATGAAAATGGGGAGCTCGGAAGATGGTGGATCAATAAGCCTCAAAGTAAAGAGCCTTTCTGAGAGAAGCAGCTCAGATGCTGGAATGAAGCATCCTGGAGAAGACCACACAGAAGGAGATGGATCCTCTCAACCCAGTAAGAAGCTAAAGGGGGGAAAAAAGAAAAGAAAAACGTGGATGGAAGGCTGTAGCCAGATTTGCTCTTACTAGAGCTAGTCTCACTGTGTATGAAATGCAGCTGGAATCCAAAGACACGTGGTCACGGTGAAGCTGGGGTTGGCAAACCCAAATGCCTTGGCGGGAAGACATGGTCACAGAGGGGAGCAGCAGAGCACAGAACAGCACCAGCTTGGAGATCCTCACTGGCTCACGGTGCGTGCAGGAAACTCAGTCCTTCCACGGGAGTGGGCGATTGGCCAGGCGACATTGTGGAATTGGACAAGGTAAGGCTGGAACCAGACTGCAGCAGCTTCAGTCAGCCACTCCTAGTGCAGAGTAGGTTGGTGAGAATTGCTTGGACTGAGTCCCACCCCTGTGCATGGTCCAGTAGCCAAGGCTGAGGTTTCCCTAAAGCTATCTCTAACCAACCCCACCCAAGTGGCACACACTAATGTGGTAAAGAGTCCCAGAGGTTGACCAGCTCAGAAGAGGGGCCAGCCTGCCCCACCCCTGCTTTTACTTCAGTGGTCACCAGAAAAATGGAGAGGACAGAAATCCCTAGCCAGGATGCTTCAGAGTAATCATAACCAATACAGGAAGTGCCATGGACCCCTATTATCCACTTGTCTGGAAGAAACTAGAAACATGACAAGAGGAAGAAACAAAAGGAAGTCTCCAGCCTCCAACCCAAACAGTACTGGCCCAGAAGAGGTAAACACTGAAGAGATCAGGGATTGCATACCTGCAGTTTTTGAAGAAGTAGCATTTGACATAAAGAGATACTTTCATGACATTATAGAAGAACTCAAGATATAAATACTAATACAAGTAAAGGAAGATATAAGACAAATAATAAAAGAAATGCTAAATGAGGTGGGTTTGTGAACAACAATATAGGAATCTAAGCAGCCAAACTGATAAACTTTGAATTTAATTAACTGAGCTCAGGACTGCTCTTATACAGACTCCCCCTCCCACGGTTTAGGGTCCAAAAAAGTGGCCCCAAACTGGAAAATTACAGAATTTTTAAAAGAGAGAATCACAAAAGACATAATTGTTGGAAACAATTTAGCTTGAATAGTTCATTAATTTTTGGTTGGCACCTGTATCCTGCTTCTTTTGTTGAGCAGATTAATTTTTCTCTTGTAGGTGAAGCTCATTCTGCTTTTCTCATGGGACTGATACCCTGAGTAATATTCCATTTTTCTGAGTCAAATATAGGACACTAGTTAAATACAAGGGTCAAGATGGCATCAGTTATGCCAAGCCACAACACTAAACATCTCTCAAGAAGACATAGATGGAAGAAGAGAAGAGCATAGAAAAAAAGAGGGAAAGCTTTGATGAAGGATATAAAAAAATCTAGAATACATGAAACAAATTCAAAGAGATTACCAGGAAATTAAAAACTCCATCAAAAGCTGGCAAAATTGCTTGAAAGAAACTAAAAATAGACTATCAAACCTTGAAGACAGGTTTGCAATGTGTGATCACAAAAGGAAAGATCTCATAAAAATAACAAGGAAATAGGCAGTAACAATACAAAGGCTAGAAGATGACAAGAGGATCTATAACTTAAGAATAAAAAATTTGAATGAAGAAGCAGGGGTAAACACAAATGAAATACAAAGGCTATTTACACAAATAATTAAAGAAAACTTCCTAAACATAGGAAAAGGAAATGATATTCAGATATACGAGGCATACATTACTCCAGCGAGCTTTAACCAAAATAGATCTACACCCAGACATATAATAATCAAGATACCAGAAATTCAACACAAGAACAGAATATTAAAAGCTGTCAGAGAAAAGAAACAGATCACCTATACAGGAAAACACATCAGACTCATGACAGATCTCTTGACACAAACCATCAAATCAAGAAGAGCTTGTAGCAAAGTATTCCAAGCACTGAAAGAAAATAACCTCTAACCCAAATTGATCTACCCTGTAAAACTTTCTCTCAAAATTAATGGAGAAACAAGATGCTTCCATGACAAGAAACTTGTGACCACCAATGCAACCATACAAACTGAAGGACATTGTAGAGAGAGAAAAAACTCCAGGGTTTCAGGAACAGTGGCAGAGAGGCCTCAATGAATGGGGCAGACAGTGGAATGAAGGAGAAAAATAGACAACCAATGGTTAAAAAATAGCATAGCAGAGATGAGACAGAGAAAGTTGGACATAATCACTAACACAGATGGCCTTGATACACTAATAAAAAGAAACACAGGCAGAGTGGATCAGGAGATAGGTTCCATTGAGATGCTCTATATAGGAAATATAATTAACCTGAAAGAGGATTTATGGACTGAAGGTCAAAGATGAGAAAATAATGTTCTATGTGACAGGGAACCAGAAAAAGTGCAGGTAGCTCACCCATCAGCTTCAGATTGGTTGGAAAGACATAACACTTTTATATGATGAAGAACTACTTATCTATAAGGAAGGAAAACCTTGAGGCTCTTGTATGTAAATAGATGCAACTTGAGATCAAGCTCAGAGGTAAAAAGATTCAGTACCACTTAGGTAAATAACAGATTGCCTCCCTAATCTAAAAACTAAAGGAGTTAGTCGGATACAAAATGTATATTGTACCCTGTGAAAGTGAAAGGGGAGGAATTGTCTAAAAAGGGAAGCCAATGGCCATTGTTAATCTATTATCATGATTTGAAACTCATATTGTTTTCATCACCCTATTTAGTTTAGTTATATTCTGTTTCAGTTTGCCTACTTGTACTAGATTTGAGGGCATAGACAGCTATTCCAAAGATATTAGGGTACACTATGGTAACCATTTTTAATTTCCTATCAACTTAATCTGAAGTCCTGTATTGCTTTCACTCTCTTGTTTTGACTGATTTTGTTTGAATCTGGTTTGTTAGATCGCTGTTTTGCCTTGACTGATTTTATTTGAATCTCTTATGTTTGATAGTATCAAGTCTGAGAGTATAGGCAACTACTCTGAAAACAATAAGATTCACTATGATACCCATTCTGGTTTGACTATTACCCTCTTTTGAAATCCTATAAGGTCTCCAATGTTTTGTTTTTACTGATTTTGTTCTGTACTGCTATGTTCAATTTTACTGTGCCAGATGATATGGGCAATTCTATTGAAGATAACAAGAGACATCATGGTAACCATTGTAGATCACCTTGTATTGTGGTTTTAAATCATGTACTATGTCCATATTTTTGTTTTGAATGACCCTGTTTTGTTTTTTTCTCATTTGGTTTTAATATTTTCAAATAAAAAAATGGAGAAAAAAGAGGAAAACTCTATATACTGCAAAATCAATGGGGAAAAAAGGAACAAGCATGTTTTAAAAAATTCTCCACATGTTGAGCCAGGCATAGTGGTGCACGCCAGTCATCGCAGCAGTTGAGAGGCTGAGGCAGGAGGATTGTTGCAAGTTTGAGACCAGTGTGGGCTACAAAGTGAGCTCAAGATCATCCTGAACTGCATTGTGAGATCTTGTCTTGAAAAGACAAAAAAATTTCCTACACGTAGTAGGGAAACACCAGAAACTGAAGTCATGCTGTATTTGAGGCTTGAACAACCTCTTCTCAAAATTAATTCTGTCTTGATTACTTTTCTCTCATTTCTGGACAAAATATCCAACACCCCAATGAAGGAAGGAAAAGTTCATTTAGCTTACAGTTTGTGGAGGTTTCAGTCCATATTCAGCTGGCTCCAAGGCAGGGTGGCATGGCACCATGGCAGTACTTCAAGGCAGCAGCCAGCAAAAGCAGCCAGAGCAAAAGACAGAAGAACAAGCCTCTTTTTCTCCTTTATGGTGTACACAGCTCACCTCTCTTCCAGGGCTGGTGTAGCACTCACAAAATCTCTATGCCCCCCTCTTGCCCAAGATGAGGATGTTTACAAAGTAAGGATCCTGGCTTCCAGCTGAGTCTCTTAGTTAAACTTCTAAGCTTCTCAAGTTGACACAATGTATCAATCATAAGTTTCTAATTAAACACTCTCAAATATGGCAGGTGCTGGCTGCACTGAGCAATGCAGCCAAATCCTGTTTCAAAAAAGCAAACACAAAATTTTTTTTAAACCAACTTTATCATATGCTCTTTATTGTTTGCTTTCTTTTTTTAATCGGTACCAGGGATTGAACTCACGACCACAGACTTGTAAGGCAGGCACTTATGCCACTGAAATCCCCAGCCTCGCAAACACAAAATTTTAAAAAATAAGAATTGTTTATGTGAAATATATTTAAAATATTTTAAATAAAGTAAATATGAAAGTTCATAAGTAAAGTTTGTAAGTAGGTTTGGGGTTTGTATACTTACACACCAACTTGCACAGGCTGGACCTGAGGAGAGCAGAGCCCAGCTACCCTGACAGAGCCCCGTGGCCCTGCACAGCTCTGTCCCAGGCTGCTCTAGTTTAGAACACACCAAGTTGCACAGGCTGCCCCTGAGTTTTTATTTCCCTGCTTGAGCCTCCAGCTGGGGTTCAGTGTGGGTCTACCTGTTTATCTTCTTAACCTGCAGCCCCATGTGGTGCCCCAAGCTGCCTGGCCCCCACAAAGCTCCCTTTCCTGTCCTAGCACCTTAGACATGCCACTGGAGTTAAGGGCCTAGTGCCACCCATGACAACCTTCCGTACTCTCCCTAGCAGAGGCCAGGCCAGCTGCCTGGCCCCTCCATGGCCCAGTGACTCACAGATACTCCTGCACCTTCTAGGACCCCCACATTGGCCTGAGATACACTACCTCCCACAAAGACATCATCCCCTCTGTGGGGCCAGACACCCAGGAGTCTGTGCCCCCAAGCCTCTCAAGCCTATTACTCCCAACATGTACTCTATGTCAGGGCCCTCTAATCCAAAGTCTACCAGATCCTGCTTCTGAGCATGGAGAGAAGACACTGTCTAAGACCTTCAAAGAGGAAACTTCTTGGACCTGTGAGGCTCAGAAATCAGTCCATTTGCAAAAACATACAGAGAGCTGTGTGGGGCAGGGCACACCTGTAATCCCCCCGCTCTGGGAGGCTAAGGCAGGAGTATTGCAAATGTGAACCCAGTCTGAGCCACTTTGTGGTTTAAAAACACTGTTCCAAAATTTAATAAGAGGAGCTTAGGGGACATAAGGGACATACTGTACTCCACTACAACCATCTCCCTGCCCTCTGGGGCAAGGGAAAGGGCTCTAGGGTGAACCAGGGCTCCCAGGGAACACAGACTTCGGGCCTGGGCTGATTGGACCTGTGCAGGCTTGTGTGAGCAGAGTGGATCCACAGGGCTCAGAACCAGGCTTGGAGACCCTCACGGCCCAAATCCACACCCACTGTTCTTACGAGAGGACCCCATGTCCTGCCTGCTGGCTCCTGCCTACCACAGCATTTTGCCTTGAGCTGATTTCGGTGTAAAACTGGGTTTGGCGTTAGGTTGAATTTTGAATGACGGTTTCTGCTTTTTACTAAAAGATTAGAATCCTCTACCAAGTTCAGTGCTAGAGAAAGCACAAAGGCCTGAGGGCTACAGCTGTTCCTCCCGACTCCAGAACTGGACTTTAAGAGGCCACAAGGGAGCTTCCTGGGAGGCACAGAGTTACAGGGGCACAATGAGCCACCAGTGCCACAGGGCCAGGCCAGGTGCAGCTCCCAGAACGGGGTGCCAGGGAGCCTGAGGGGCAAGGCCTGAGTCACAGCCCTGCGGTCGCAGCCCTGCGCACCACCTTCTCTCCAGTGCTGAGTTTAGCTCTCCTGGCCAGCAGCACACAGGGGACAGAGGCACAATGCGGCCCGTAGAGCAAAGGTGGCCTCTCCTCCCTTCTGCTCTCTGTTTCCAGGCCACCTGAGCGCCTCTTGGGGCTGCTGCTCCCTGAGACTGCCACTCACAGCGGCTCCTGAGGGCCTGGACTGCCAACCCGCTGTCCTCTCTGGGCCCAGATCGCCTGGACAGACACAGGGTGCCCAGTGTGCAGCTGTTCAGGGCCGCGGGCTCTGTCAGGGAAGCTGGGCTCTGCTCTCAACACTGAGCCCTATTGCCTCCTGCCCCCAGGCTGCTCTGTCTCCCTGCATACTCTTCTGGCACAGCCTCTCAGGTCTGCTTGCAAATGAGAAACTTTTTCAGCACAAGTCCAAGGACACTATTAATTAGTCTCTGAGTAAAGATCTGGAGCCAAGTGAGTGTTGCACATGCCTAATTCCAGAACTCTTGGAGGCTGAGAAAGGCAGTCCAAATATGGAGCCTACCCTGGGTACCTTAGCAACTTAGTGACCTGTTGCAAAATGAAAAGTGAAGGAAGGCCAAGGATGTATCCAGACAGTTAATTGTGATAGGAAGTCAATGTAAAGGGATTAAGAAACTCCCAGGGCATCAGTAGAGCAGTTCTGGGTGCATCTGTGGATCATTCCCTGTAGGAAGAGTCCCCTCCCCGCCATGTGATTCACAGGACTGAAATAGGCAAAGGGAAAATGGGCAGAGAGGAGCCCTGGCCACAGCTTAGGAAGAGGTGTATGAACCCACCTTTATTGGTAAGTGAAACATCTGTCACCTGGCCCTGTTCTCAACACCAGAGGTAGAGAGAGACAAGGATCAGTGCCCGCACCTGGAGCCCTGAGCACAGACAGACACTGGGGCCAGGCTACAGAACGATGCAACACCAGAGGTGACGGGAGGACCAGGCAGAGCTCCAGTTCTGGGATCTGCCCCACCACAGTTTTGGGCATCCAGGGCCCCACTCACCCTGAGGGAGGCAGCCCTGCTGGCAGCACCCTACAGTCGAGCTGGCCAACATTATAATAGAACTACAGAATAGAGAAGCTGCCACCAAGCACCATGTCCCCAGGCACTCAAATCTGGGGCTGCTGTCTGGCAGCTGCCAGCCAGGGACACAGCAGCTGCCTAAACAGCACGTTCCAGCATGGCCAAGGGGGCACACAGCCTCATGCCTGCATTGGATGCACGCAGAGGAATCTCTTATTATAACTTGGCTATCTCAGCTGTGCAGGTAGGGGGCTGGGTTCTTACAGAGACACCTTTCACCTGGGTCACTAAACTCCAGGGCCATTGGAGGTCCCCTTCCTTACCTGGCTGCCTCACCTGCTGAAAGCCCAAAGGTCTGGGCACCTCCTGCAGACCTCAGCCAGTGAGTTAGCCCAGCTGAATGGAGGACCCACAGGCCCAAAGCTATGCTGGTTCCTGAGTGTGGCTGTGAAGTGAATCTGGAGTTGGGGTGTCCCTGAGCTGCAGGTGGCCCAGGGCCCCAGAACATCACAAAAAGAACAGACTGGGAACACATGGGTCTGGGTCTGGGATGTCTGGTCCCATGAGGGGGTGGGCTGTGAGGATCCAGGACAGAGCTGAAAGGTCAGGTTCTCAGGCCAGGAGCTGCAGCTCTGAAAAGGAAGGAAGCCACCCAACACTGTTATCACCACTGCAGCTTTGAGTGGACACACAGTCCTGACCAACTCACACAATGATGTGAAAGGTCAATTGTGCACCAAAGCACTGAACTGCAAATGCTGAGCATATTGAGAATTTAGCAGGATCTGGACCTCCGGGTGCCACCAGTGGAGACCCAGACAACATCCCTAGTCTCAGGAAAACACCTTCAGACATAACTCAGCACTGGGCAAGGGGGAGAACTGAATTCAAGTGATTTCCGTGCCCAGAGAACCCAGACTCTTGGCCTGTGCTGAGTCAGAAGCCCTAGCCCCTGTCTGGAATCACACAGACAAGGGTGGGCCATGTGACAGCTGCCTTTCTGCAGGTGTGCAGGTTTCAGGACCAGCCTTGCACAATAGACACTGTCATTATCCCCAAAAGGAACTGCATTTCCTGCTCTCTGGCCTTGACCACCAAGCATTTCTGCCTTGACCTCATTTATTTTTGAAACTTGGTTTTCAGTTAGATTTCATGGGGAACAAGGTTGCTGCTATTTATAAAATGTTTGGAAGCCTTTGCCTGTCCCCAGTGCACTCCCATGCGGCTCTAGGTTCAGGTGTCCTGAAAGATCAGAGCTGTTCCTCCCAACTCCAATGGAGGAAAGTTATGTGTCTTATTCAAGCACTACTTCCTGAGGGGTCACACAGTTATAAATGTACAAAATGCCACTACTGTCCCCAGGGCCAGGCCCATTCGAACTTCTGAGAACAGGACTCAGGGGACATACACAGAAGGGCCTGACTTGCAAGAACCCAGCACCACCTGGGTCCTGTGCGCTTCTGTGTTCAGTCAGTGCCGACATGCAGCCCTCCTGGGCCACCAGCCTGCAGGTGACAGTGGTACAGCCAGGTCCCTGGCGCAGGTGCCCTCATCTCTTCCTGGGACTCTATTTCCAGGCTTTGTTGTTTTCTTCCAGATGCTGCCACTCATTGTGGCTCCTGAAGTCCTTGACTTGCTGACCTGCTCTCCCTCTTTGTGCCCAGAACACTGGGGCAGACACTTGGTGCTCTGGGCACAGCTGCCCAGGAGGCACTGGGCTCTGAGACCCTAGGCCCAACCTCCATTCCTTCCCAGGCCTCAACTCCTGCTTCTTCCTGTCCACAGCAGCACTGCCCTGCTCTGAATCCTTTTCTCACACCCAATCTGAAGTCGAGTTTTTAAAATATATACTTTAAATATCTGTCCCATGTATATTTTTACAATACACTAAAACTATGATATAGTAGTAGTCATTTAAAAACGGTTTGGTGTTAGAATTAAGTATAACTGTGGTCCAAATAGATCTTGAGAAATAATGAAACTAAGATGTACTATTAGCATTTAATATGGTACTTAATACAAGCATATTTCAGATATACTATTGTGACATAGTCATACTAAAATTTTATTTATCTGAAATTCACATTTAAAATTCTCCTGTATTTTTATTTGCTGAATGTGGCAACCCAGTTCTCCAAATACTTATGTTACACACACTCATATTAAAAATTATTTATATGAACTGGTTGTGCAGGCACACTCTTGAAGGCCTGGGTTTTTAGTCCACAACTGTTAGTGCCCCTCTGGGCCACCGCAGATTTCCAGCCGGTTTACTGTGGAATTCAACTACCAAAGCCAGCTCTAGGCTGGGCTGCGAGTTTCTGCGCTGCTGGGTGACTACAGTTCCCAGCACCCCGCAGAGCGGATGAAGGTCACAACTCCCAGCATCCCTTGACACACTATGGGCGGCAACTTCCGGGTCTCCGTTCGCCCATCTACCACACTCCTGTAGTCCACGGGCCTGCGCAGGCCTTATTTCCCAGAGGTCCGCGCGTGGGTGCCCGGCAACCGCAGCTTGGTCTGCAGCGTCTGTCACCTGCGTCACGCACCGGAGACTCCCGGGAGAGGACAAGCTGTGCCTGAGTAGCTACTGTGGAGGCCCCACCGGACGCTGCTTGTTCTCACGCCTTTGACCTTTCGGGCCCGCAGCGCCGCAGGGCATTAGGGTCGGTTGCCCTGGACGACAGATGGCGCCGCGTCGGGGTGGTGGCCAGCAGCGCTTCCGTCCGTGTCCGTGGACGGCGTGAATGTAAGGAAGTCCAGGAACGCGTGTCTCGGTGTAGATTCCGGGCGCAGCGCGTCCAGGCGCAGCGCCTGTGCCGTGCTGCTGCGGGCGGGTGGGAACCGTGGCAGGGCCCCGCGCTACATGCCGCTCTTCGGTGTCCCGGGAGTTTGTAAAGAGACTGCTTTCCCTGCCTCTATGGAGCCAGGTTCGCTAACGCGTTCCCCGCGTGCTTTCTGGGTGAGATTTGCCCTGTCCTGTTAGACTCTGCCAAAACACTAATTTACAGGGCAAATTTAGTTGATACATTAAACATTTTAATTTGGTAAAATGTCAATCACTGTAAAGAAGGAATGAAATCTATGTTGCACTCCGTGTAACTATTAAACTTCTTTTACATTCAGTTTAAAAATACATACGTGAGCAGCCGGGCGTGGTGGCCCACACTTGCAATCCCAGACTGAAACAGGAAGAGGCAGGAAGGTTGCAAGTTCTCACTCAGCCTGTGAGGTGTACAGGACCCTGTCTCAAACGAGCAAAACCCAAGATGCCAGTGAGATTTGAAACTCAGATAACAATGCGTTTATTTTTAGTATTACTGTTTCAGCTTTAGTTTGTTAACAATTTTTAACATATTAGTTTAGTTATTTGTGATACAACTGTACTGCAGAGTAGTGCTGCCAGATTTAGTGAGTAAAAATATAGGCAGTCTGGTTAAATTTAAATTCCAGAAAGACAACAAATATTGCTACTACCAGTGTGTGCCATATTTACTTTATTTAAAATATTTTAAATATATTTCACATAAGTATTTTTTAATTTTAAAAATTTTGTTTTTGTTCTTTTGAAACAGGGTCTGACTATATTGCACTTGACTGTATTAGCCTTAAACTTAACCACACTGCATAGGCTGGATCTTAGCTTGTGATCCCCCTGCATCAGCCTCTAGCTGGAATTAAGTGTGGGTCCACCTGTATGCCTTTGTCCTGCAGCCCACATGTGGCACCCAGGGCTGTCTGGTCCCCAGAAAATACCCTCCCCTGTCCCAGTTCCTCAGACAAGTCACTTGAGTTAAGGACCCAGTGCCATCTGTGAAGCCTGCCTGCACTCTCCTTAGCAGAGCCAGCCTGGCTGCCTGGCCCCCACCATGGCCCCACGACTCACAGATACTCCTGCACTTTCTAGGACCCACACATTGGCCTCAGACACCCTACCCCTGCCAAACATCATCCCCCTTGTGGGCCAAGACACCCAGGGGTCTCTGTGCCTCCAAGTCTCAAGCCTACCTCTCCTGACAGGTACTCCATGTCAGGGCCCTCTAATCCAGGGTCCACCAGGTCCTGCTTCTGAGAAGACTCTGTCTGAGACCTTGAAGAAAAAAAAACTGCTTGGACCCGTGAGGCTCAGAAATCAGTCCATTTGCAACACATATAGAAAGCTGGGTGTGGTGGGGCACACCTGTAATCCTACCACTCTGGGGGGCTGAGGCAGTATTACAAGTTCAAATCCAGCCTGGGCCACTTAGTGACTTAACAGGACCCTGTCTCAAACCCTTCACACCCTGGGGATATAGCTTAGTGTGAGAGTCCTGGGTTTGATCCTCAGTGACTCAAAAAGAAAAAAAAAAGTTCCAGTAGGATGCCCTCGCCCTTGTCTTGTCATGGCTTTCTCCCATGAAAATCCACAATTTAGAGATTCACAAGAGGTAAGGATGCAATCCACGTGGCTGGCCACCAGGGGGCTCTATCCAAACTCCATCCATGGCCTTGAACAAGTAGGAACAGATGCTGTGTCCCACAGATGAGTGCTACACCTGGGATGCCTAGAGCTTTTTCCATCCCCAAACCCTCATAAAACTGCAGCCTCTCGCCCTGACAGCAATTTTCCTCTTGGAGTCTCACCAGCTGCCCTTCTTGGAAGTGTTCCCTGATCTGAGTGAACTGTTGTCTTTTCCGTGTCCTCGCTTGCTGATCAGTTCTTTCACCAGTCCTCTATGCACCTTGCTCTGTCCTCGTGGTGGTCAGGTGGAGCAGACGCTAGGGTTGTGGCACTGAGTGACTCCTAGGTAAGCTGCCAGCTCCTCACGGGCCTGGCTCAGGAGAGGCCCTACCTTGTCCAGGTGAGCAGGAATGGAAGAGGGAAGATGGGGCTGCAAAAGGACCGAGCCTCCTGACTCTGATGTCCTGTGTGCCCTGTGCTGCTCTCAACTCCTAGGAACAGAAGCCTTCGGTGAGTGAATGTCTCCTAGGAACAGAAGCCTTTGGTGTTTAAGAAGCTTCCACACGTCTTGGGCAAGCATCCCATCTACTGCCATTTCTCAGTCCATGCTCAAAGATTCCCCCATTTTCCACACATCTGTTTGGCCTCATCCAAGCCACATACTCATGCCACCTTCTGAAGACCATCCATTCCCTGGAGCCTTTGGATCTTTGGTCCCCACAGATCCAAGAACCCTCCACAGACAGAACTCAGGGAGCTGCAAGGTCCCAGGGCGAGTCTGAACCTTCCACCTCCCCTCAGGTTGCATCCTCTGGGCGTCCCCACAAAGCAGGTGCTCTCACCTAGGAAAGTAGCATAAGTGTGGGACTGGATACAGCAGGGTCCAGACAGCAGTAAGAGATGGTCATGATGTGTGTCAGGGAGAGGATAGCTTGCTGGGCAGGACACCATGGGAGAATGGATACTCTGCAGCCCAGACAAAGGGGGGTGGGGGACAGATCTTCCTTTGCCTGCAAGCAGGAAATCCATAGGGGTCTTGGTGGACTTTTCACCAGTGTGCATGTGACCACAGGTGACTTAAACGTTCTTGTGTGTATAGCAAATACATGTGCTCATGTACATAGTAGAATAAGTCTATCTATATGTGCATATATATAATTGTATTCCACACATAGATACAAGTATTTATCAATTTTGAAAATAACATGAAGCTTGTTGTACTGATGCATGCCTATAATCCCAGCACTCTGCAAGGCTGAGGCAGGAGGATCACAATTTCCAGTCTGTGCTGGGCTACTTACCAACTTAGACACAGTCTTTTAGGTTCTGAAGAGGGTGGAGTTGCTGTGATCATATGTAAGTACAGCACTCCTGGGTATATGTGTGGGAGGTGTAATAGTAGCATCAGTATATGTGTGGAACCTATAATAATAGTGTGGAGAGACACAGGGACGTGGAAGTCTTTTGCATTTCCTATTGCAGTGCAAAGAGCTGAGGTTATTGTGGCAACTTTTTAGCAAAATATATACATTGTTTACAAAAGATCTAAAGCACTGCATTGGGACCAATAGGACAGAAACTGGCAAAAAATATCCTGGGGCCTTACAGACATTGTCCTTGAGCACAAGTCCAGCTAGAGTGAGGTGCATAGACAGGACCCTTGAGTATCAGGAATGGTAGGACAACCAGCCATAGGCTAAAATTCTGGGAGCCACCCTGTGTGCTTTGGAGAGCCATAGACCCTGCTTAACTTGAAGCCCAGCAGGCAAGATCTTAAAAATGCAGGATGGAGACACTTCCGCTCAATGCCATGTTCCCAGGTGCTCAAAGCTGAGGCTGCTGTCCGGCAGCTGCCAGCTCACAGGCCTTTGAGCTTCCCAGAGTGAACCTGGGAGTGTGTCCAGTAGTGTTCATGGCCTCACACCTGTGCTGCATTGACCAGAACGGTCTCACAGAGAAGGAAGAGGTAGAAAAATACATTCTTTCTGGGTCCTAGAATTGAGACAACTTAGTGAAGAGAAAAAAATAATTAGATCTTGGGGAATTGGGAGGGAGCTGACAGGAAACCTGGAAACTACAGAAAAACTGGAGGAATGGAACAGTGAGGTGGGTTCGTGAACAACAATATAGGAATCTAAGCAGCCAAATTGATAAATTTGGAATTTAATTAACTGAGCTCAGGACCACTCTTATACCGACCCCCCCCCTGCCCTTCAGGGTCCAAACAAGTGGCACCGAACTGGAAAGTCACAGAGTTTTTGCAAGAGAGGATCACAAAAGACATCCTGTTGCAAAGTTTATCTCAAATCTTTCATTAATTTTTGGTTGACACCTGTATCCTGCTTCTTTTGTTGAGCAGGTTAGTTTTTCTATAGGTATAGCTCATTCTGCTTTTCTCATGGGACTTATATCCTGAGTAATTTTCCTGAACACAGGGCACTAGTTAAATGCAGGGCTTAAGATGGTGTCAATTATGCCAAGCTACAACACAGGCAAGGCAAAGTATGATAGTCTGGAAATTCTCCAGCCTCTGGGGAGGGGACCTGCCTGTGCTGACACAAGGTGAGCTCTGAGAGTCTCAGCAGCTCCATGGAGACACAGCAGCCTGGGCCAACAGTGCCAGCCCCAAGAAAAGTTCACATCTTTTGTGAATTGTAAGCTGCAAAACAGCATGCAGTTTCACTCTGAAAGTAACTCCTGCATGGCAGGCTGGAGTTGGAGAAGAGATCCAGTCCAGCACCTGTCATATTCAAGAGAGTTTCATCAGGAACCATTTGAGAAGGGGTTGAGACTGAACTGCAGCAGTTTCACTTCAACATTCTTGGTGCCACTCTACTGCAGGGACTGGGTGGGAGATGAACACAAATGACAGTCACAGAGCATGGGCTGGACATAGATTCCCTGAGAAGTTCAAGCTCAGCCCAGAAAGGGAATGGGTGCCCCAGCCTGCATAGTGAGAGGCCAGGCTGTTGACTTGTGGCTCTGAGATGCAGCTGAGTCTGAAATTGCTGGCTAAGTCTGGTGATCTGCGTGACTTTTCATGCCTGGGTGCCTACAGCCAGCAGAAATCATGGGACTGGCTGCTTTCCGGTTTACCAGTGTGAGCAAGGATGCATCTCGGCTTTTAGAGTTGCCACAGTCTGGAATGTATGTGGGCTCTGGGGAGAGGCTGATGTCTCACAAAGCCACAGACCAAAGAGCCAGGCAGAGTAAGTCTTTGTGCTCACAGAAGAGCAGAACACTGGGATCTGCCGAAATGACTAAACCCGTGGGGCAGAAACCATTGATGACCAAACCCAGTGGGAATGGTCAGGCAGGGCTTATCACTGACACACAGAAATGTGAGTGTAGAAACAAGATAGGCCAAATAGAAAATGTAAGCCAAAACAGAAAATACAAGGATGATATGAAATTTTTTTAATTTTAAAACAATGAATGCAATAAAGGACTTCAAAACAAGCCTGTGTTTCTCTGGATCACTTAGGGTGGGGTGGGGTGGAGGATTGTACTTCTTGTTAGCCAGCCCATGCCCTGGTAGCCCTAGGCAGCTAGGGTCTGGCTGCCTCCACTCCTGTGTCATACCCCAGGGGCTACAACAATACCTTGCATATTTAGTGGTTCGGTATTTACTGAATGAACATGCAAGGGTATCAAAGCAGACAAGACCAACCATACTCTAGCCATATAATGGGAAAATACACCGCAATTAAGTTAGATTAAAAAAGAGCTTCATATATCAAAGATAAATCTCACAATGATGAATACTGGGAGCCAAAAATAGGATCTGTGGATTAAATCTCAAGGTAACTCCTGGCATTCACATAAAAGCAGGTAAGGCTCCTGAGAACATAAACTGTAAAATTTCAGGCGTGACATCACACTCAGGAGAGTGGCTGCCTGTGGGGGAAGGGGCGCTGACTGCTGCACTATTCTTCATCCTACAACCCAGCTCGTAGTAAACTCCCCTGCCTTTACCTTTGACTCTCATCATTTGGCTCTGAGGAAATGGAGGCAGTGGAGCCCCTCACAGGGCACGGATTATCGCGGGACATTTCACGGAAGAAGGCCACGTCTGGGAGAAATGAGTTTCGCAGCCTTCTTTCCACCCAGAATCCTCAGTGCCAGCAGAGCCGCAGCCCGTGATGCCTCCCCGCACAGGGTACAAGTTCCATCCAGCACACAGAGTTGTCTGAAGGGAGCCTGGCAGAAGCAGCGGCACTTCCACACACCTGTAACCTGTACGCCCCTTCACGGTTCCAGCTGAGCAGCTCCGCGTTGGGAGACGGCCTCGCGGTCCTGCCTCGTTCTGGAGACGATGGGCGGCACCGCAGTCCGGGAAACAAAGCCTGCTGGGACCGAAGTTTAAATCCATATTTCCTCTGCCTGAGCAACCTTTCCCACCTGTCCCCTGGTCATCTAAGCATCCTGCCCCAGCCAGTGTGTCTTCCGAGCCTTCTCCCCTCCCTATCCTTCCCTCTCAGAGGCACAAGCGCAAGGGCGGGCGCTCCTCCCAGCCCTGTCCATTTTTCTGCATTTCTTCCCTATCTCACGTTGCTACGGTTTGTTTCTAAAAGTCTCTCCACAGCGGCGCTCCTCGATAGGACTTTGGGGAGATGATCTATCTGGTCAAGGAGGTGGCGGAACGCTCCGGGGGAATTAGTTCGCAGCGGTTGGGAGGCGGAGCCTAGTGGGCGGAAGTGGGACGGCGTGGGCGTGGCCGGAAGGGTTTATCTTCCACTCTCCTGCCTGGATCTCACCGCTTCCGGCTGCTGCTAGCTCTGGCTTGGCGGCGGCTGAGTGTGAACCGAAATCTCCACAAGCTGAGGCAAAACAAACGCCTCCTCTTTTATTTTGTGCGCGTGGGGTGCTGTGTCTCGGCGATGAGGAAGTCACGTGTCCTGTCCGCCGTGGGCTGGGACCATGGCCTTAGACATCTGGTTACATGGTGAGCGGTTTACAAATGCCCAGAAAAGCTGAGCGCGCAGGAAGGGTGGGCTGCTCTAAGCGGAGAGCAGCGGAGAAAGACCAGCACCTGGGAGGCAGCGGGCGCCGCTGGGCTGCTTCCACACAGATGGGCGACGCGAGGCCCCGCACATCTGCGTTCTCTGGGGCGCAGTGCCGCGGTCTCGGCGGCGGGCTGCACAGGAGAGGGCACCTTCAGAGTTTGGCTCCCCGCCCCGCAGGCGGCTCGATGACAACCATTCTCCTGTCTGGGACTGGAGGAAGCGATGGCTGTAGCGCCCGGCCCTGCTCTAGCTCCTGCGGGCTCAGCATTCCTGTCTGTCGGTAAACTGAAGTTCCTTGCAGTGGTGTCCCGAGGCCTTTCCAGTGGGCCGCGGCGGCGGAGAGGAGCGCAGTCCCTGCTAGACCCACCATCCACACAGCACTCTGCTCTGCTCAGGTGGGACGCCAGCGGCCCGCCCAGTCCCGAGGCGGGGGGCGGAACTTCCGGTAGAGGCCGGAAGCTGACCAAAGACTACATCTCCTAGCGGCGCCCGCGGCGCGTCCCGACCCGGGGAACGGCCGCCATTGTCCGCGGTGGAGGTGAGGCCTTCAGCAGGATCTCGGTGGATCGGGGTTGCAGTCGCAGAGCAGCGGACCTGTGGGCAGAGGTATCCGCGGTGCCCTAGCTGCGCCGGCTGCGGTGCTCCTGCCCCTGCCCCGCTGCTCTGGGCCCGCGCCCCGCCGCCCCACCTGGGGTCTCTGCTCGGCGGCCCGGCGCTGGTGCTGGCCTCCGTGCCCTCCGCGGTGCCCTCCCCGGCCTTGGTGTTACGGCCAGGCGGCACAGGTGAGGCGGCGTCGGGGACCGACGGTACCGGACCCGACCTTACTCTGGCAGCCTGGAGTTTAGAGTGTGGTGTTCGCGGGTAGCATTTATGCAGTCGCGTCCACCACTGCAACCACTTTGCACTGCGGTCTAGTTGCAGCCGTCTGCACGGTCTGAGTCCAGAACATTTTTGACAACCCTCAAAACCCTGCTTCCATGGAATAGCCCCTCCTCTCTTTCCTGACCGCAGCTCTGGATCACTGTTGCATGAGCTTTGCAGGTAGTAGTTACAGGGTTTTTGTCAAGTCCATTGGTAACTTCTGTTTGAGTTGACTGGCTCCCCATTGGGAGTGGACGGCCCGCACGTTTTCACCCTCACCCAGGATTGTGCCCTTTTTTGTTCAGCTTATTGGAGTTATGCTTCATTTTTTTTTTCAAGAATTCTGGCATGTTTTGACATGTAAATTATGTTTTCTTATAAAGCTTCTTAGGAGTCTGTTGTTTTCATGGATGGATTCTCTTCTTGGATATAAGAGAAGGGACCAGTTGCGTTGTTCCCACTTGGATCTTTAGGTTGACACTTGGCTGTGCTCCCAGGCTGGAGCTTGGTTGATCAGTCCTCAGGATGGCAGCCCTCAACCCTTGGAACTCATGGGGTAAGTCGGAATCTTATTTTTCCAGGGTTTCCCTGCACAAGAGTGGAGGAGGTGCTGAGGGCTTTGAGGGTTGAGAGAGGGTCGGTTTATCGTAGTACATGCTTGGAGGTGATTGGAAAGTAGAAATAGTGATGGTTGATCATTAAGAGGGAAAATTTTTGCCATGGAAGACCTTGTAATTTTTGTATATTTTATGTTTAGCTCCTGAAAGTGATTTCTGAAAAGTCACAGTAGCTCTAAGAGATTTTCCAGCGATGAGTAGCATTTCTTAGAAAACAGTCACACGTATAGTCAATGCGTTGTCTTTATTGTTGTATTTTTTCTCTTTACTATTGTTTTTCACTTATATAGTATTGATCTGTAATTTAACAAAAAGTTAAATGTTAGTGGATGCCAGTTGTGCTCTATCTTTAAATGAAGTTTCATTACTAAAGACATCAAGAATATCATATTAATACATTTCAAAAAAAACTAAATGCTGTTACATTTTACCAAACACCTTTTCATTGTCCTTTCACTCAGTGGTATCAGTACCTTTCCCAACACTGGTCCACCTGTGCATTTGCTGTTGAATTTTTCATGTACCCTTGGCCTCTTTATGGAACTTTGTCATATCTGTTAGTAAGACTGGCTCCTTTTTTATTTTTTCATCTTCAATCAGTAGGTTTGGTGTCACAGTCCTAACCTGATCCTTCTGTGCAGGTGCCCTTATGGACCAATCTTGGGGGATGGCAGCAGTTGACCCGTGGGCCTCCTGGGGTGAGTCAAGAACCTGTGTCCCTGCCATGTGGGCTGCTGTGTTCTCCCTTCAGTGATCTTCCAGAGCCGGGGATCTGGGTGGATTTTTAGGGCAGGGGTTTGGGGTCCAGGTCTGTTTGTGCAGAGTTGGAATAGGCAGTGGTCAGAAGACTCCCCTGGGGGATGATAGTGATACTGTCTGCAGGATGAGATGAAGGGGAGTTAATGTGGCTGTTCAGGTCTCGGGCCCCAGAAGCCTGTTAACGGATACTGCCTTCATAGCACAGGGTGAGGGATTCACAGGGTAGTTATGCTCCTGACCTTTGTCTATAAGACGAGGAAGTGGGTTCTTCCCTTCCTGTCAGGAGAGAGTCAGGACTGTTTCTTAGCGACCCAGGAGGAAGGGCTTGTGGGGTACAGCTTTTGCAGAAAGAGCTGCCTCCATGACTTCTTTTTTGTTTCCCAGCTTTCTGTCCGCAGGACCCTGTGTGGCATGAGGAGGGGAGAAGTGCAGCTGGCCTTCCCACAGTCCAGGTCCAGGTGAGATGGGACTTCTACTCTTTTCCCAGGGGCTACTGTGTTCCCCACAGATGGTTGTCCAGGTGTCATTGGCCATCCTGGTTGATGTGGTTCCTTGAGTTTTGCTAGAGAAGGAATTAACTGGAAGTTTATGCTTCTTGAGTGCAGTCAGAGAGAATTCAGTCAGTTTTCCATGACGTAGAGATTTGTTATCAACCAGCCTGTCCTTAGTGCTGGCCACAGAGGGTTGAAAGATAACCCCCGTGGCTGGGAGCCCCCTATTTCTATTTCTTCCCTTTCATGTTTAGTACCTGTCTCAAGCTCATGTCCAGTGGTGAACTTCTTGTGTGCTGTGAAGGGAATGAAGACAGATGCCAGCCTTTACCCTGGGGACTTCCCAGCCTGCTTCCAGAGTCATTTGCTAATGGTGCCGTGCAGCTGGCTGCACGCAGGGCTGCATATGCTCTGCCAGAGCATGTGGAGGGATGCCCCAAGCCCTGCATCTGCTCAGACACTGGGATGGGGGGTCTGAGCAGATGCAGGTGGGTCAATGGGTGGAGTGTGCACAGAGGTCAGTGAGGGCATAGCTGCTAGGATCCATTCACAGTGGATTGGGGCCCAAGAGACCTGGGAGACCTGAGCCAAGAGATGAAGGGGTTGTGCCAGCCAGATGGACACAGCCTGGTGATGTTAGCAAGGGTCTGACCTCCTGCAGTGCTCCAGGTGTATTTTGGAGGGCGGGGTACATGGCATGGCCAGTATCCAGGTGAAGATTGGCTCCTGTAGATTTTAGGCTGGAGATGCCTGGCTCTGCTCTGGTGGGAGTAAGGACCCTGAGAAATGTTGGTAGTGGAGGCAACGTGGTCCAGGATGTAGTTGTGAGATGCTCCTAGTTGGGGTGAAGAGGAAAGGCTGTGGTAGTTGCTGACCTCTCAGGCTTCAGTCTGACTGGGACTAGGGCTGGAAGGAGATCAGAGATATACGGGAGTTGAGGCAGGGCTTTTGGTCTGGGGTGGGCACAATGATGGCTCCAGAGAGATAGGACAGATGTCCTCTTCTTCCTCCTTCTGTACAACCTTCTTTCCAGAGATGGCCACTTAAAAACAATTTCATAATGAAGTAAGTCCCTGCCTTACAAATGATTTCTGTTCTGAGAGAATTGTTCCTAAGTCAGATTTGTTCATAAGCTGACCAAAAGTGAGTTACACAGCACGCCTGTGAAAGTTTGCAACTTGAATGTAAGTTGGTACTTTCTATAGTAGCTTTATTGAAATACTCACATACCATAAGTTTTATTTCTAGAATCTGTGCAGTTCATTGGTTTTTAGTATAGTCCCAGCATTGTACATCTATCAACAGTATCTGATTCTAGAACGTTTTTCTAGAAGTCCTGTAGTCATTAATAGACACTCTTTGCTCCCCCTCTTGTAGTCTGTGGTAGCCATGAATCTACTTTCTATATATTTGGCTATTTTGGGCATTTCATGAAAGTGGAATCATATAACATCTGGCTGGCTGTGTCTGGTTTCCATCCCTTAGCATAATGTTTTTGAGGGTCAGCTGTATTGTATGCATTAGGATTTTATTTTCAAGATAGAAGTGCAACCATTTTTAAGTTGTCTTCAGTATTTTAAGGTTATCAGTATATTATTCTAAAAAATGGGCTCCTGCTGTGTGGTGTGTAGTTATTTTACAGAATCAGCTCTGGAGCCAGGCTAGGCTGAAAAATGCACCCAGAGTCAGTCACCTGGGAACAGAAGTTAGCTGTAAGCAAATTCCATGAAGAACCCAGTTAACCATGGTGTACTGCACTCTGCTGCTAGTTTATGTGAGGGTGTCTTGATAATTAGAGTTAATGCTGAGAAAATAAAGTGGAATTAAAATAACAACACTATCAAATGTCTGAAGAGTTGTGATTTTTGAAACACAAGCCTGGCCCCCTCTCCACACTCATTCCGGATTTTCCCTTGTGGGAAACTTGCACTTGAATTGTGTCAGTTTTCAATTAAGCAACATCTATCTTCAGGAACACAAATGAGCTTCTGTCCCTTGAGGGATCTTTCCAAGTTAAATATTCATTGAAATAAAGCATTCTTTGGTGCAAACATAAAATGCTGTCATCCCTCATTACCGGAATAGTCCATCCTTGGAAACACATTAAGTAGTGAACTTTTAGCCAGCAGGACCCTGGGTTGTATTATTTCAAGGAATAGGAGAAAATAATAGTAATAATGATAATATCCCATTTGAGCAAAACCCCATTTCCCCAAAATAAGGAAATACTCCTCAAACCTTTTGTAATAGTCCACCAAGAATCCCTGCATGATAAATGTGCAGTAAAGAACTAATAATACTCTGCACCTACCAGGCATGCACCATGGTGTACATGATCTAGTTTTTGTTCTCTGTAAAGAAACTGCATTAAAACATAATTGAAATTTTCCCTACGAATATGTCGGAATTGCCTCACATTCCATGATAGATTCAGCAGTCAAGACCCTCTGACAATCAGGTGAGACCACCTGGGGAGACACCTGAGATCCTTGGTCTTAGCCTTCTCAGGTCCTTAGTGGGTTTAAATGCAGTTGAGGGGTAAGCAGGTCCCAGGAAGTACTTAAGGTGACTAGAGGCATACTGTGTGCACACTGATA
>PVJX010024858.1:0-27570 GCA_004027295.1 Dolichotis patagonum | reverse complement strand
TTTTTTGGTTTCCTATTGCATGAAGTATTGTTTTCCATCCTTTGACTTTTAGTCTATGAGTTTCCTTTTGGGTTAGATGGGTTTCTTGTAGACAGCATATGGTTGGATGTTGTTTCTTGATCCATTCTGCCAGTCTGTTTCTTTTGATTGGCGAGTTGACGCCATTTACATTAATGGTTGTAACTGCTATATGTTGGTTTATTGTTGACATGTTATCTTTCTGCTGTTGTATCTTTAGCTTTGCATTGTGTTTAATTGTCTGCCTTGTTTGGCGGTTTTATCCTATGTGTATCTAGAATGTCTTTCAGTATTCTGTGTAGGGTTGGTTTGGTGTTTATGAAGTTTTTCAGCTGTTCTTTGTCATGGAAGTATCTTATTTCTCCCTCCATTTTGAAGGACAGTTTTGCAGGGTACGTCAGTCTGGGTTGGAAGTGGTTTTCCTTTAGGTTCTCAAAGACTTCACTCCATGCTCTTGTTGATTTCATTGTTTGTGTTGAGAAGTCTGCCATGATTCTGATAGGTTTTCCTTTATAGGTGATCTCTCTTTTCTCTCTAACAGTTTTTAGTATTCTATTCTTATGTTGAATTTCTGGGATGGTGATTATTATGTGTCTGGGTGTAGTTTTATTTTGGTTATGGCTGTTTGGAGTTCTATATGCTTCGCTTATCCAGATATCTGTTTCTCTCCTCATGTTTGGGAAGTTTTCAGCTATTACTTCTGTAAATATCCTTTTGATATCATTTTGGCTGTCCCCATCTTTTTCATTTATCCCTATTAATCTTATGTTATTTTTCTTTGCATCATCTTGCAGCTGTTGAATTATTTCCTGATTCCTTGTTATTTTTAAAAGATCTTTCCTTTCCTGTTCACTGGCTGGGAACTTATCTTCGAGGTCTGAAATTCTATCTTCACTTTCATTGAGGCAGTTTTGACAGCTTTCAATAGAGTTTTTGATTTCCTGTATATCTCTTTGAATCTGCTTTATGTATTCTGTTTGTTTCTTATAGTGTTCATTCAGGGATTCTGTTTGCTTTATTCCTCTAATTTTTTATCTGTGTCTTCACTAGATGTGTTCACTATTTCTTTCACTACTTTATCATTTCGTGTTTTACCTGTGCAATTATTTCTAATTTGATTTTCTCCATAGCTTCCCCTAGTTGCTTCTTTATTTCAGTTGATATTATTTCAGTCATTTCAGGTGTATAGCTTCTATTTTCTTCTATGTACATGACTCGTAGGCTTTCTTGGGATGGACTGGAGTTTTGACCCTGCCTTTTACTCTTTCCTTTTGTCATTTTTCTATATTTCCTTGCTTTGAGTGGTGTTCCTATGCTTCCTCTGGATGTGTGGAGAATCACCTCCTGCACCCTCATCTCCTAAAGCAGTCCGGGCTCCCTCACAGGTTCTTGGCTCCCTAAATTTAAAGGTGGAAGCTGGGTGTGGTGAACTTGGGCCTGCAGAACCATGGGCCACAGTGTCATGTCCTACAGGTGCAGATATGAACTCAACCACTGGGAGTGCTGGTCTTTAGCTCTCCTCAGGCCAGCCGAAGCAGGAGGAGAGCTCCCCTGCATGGTCTCTGCCTCCAGAACTGAAAGAAGGCTGCTGAGCGTGGTGCACTTAGGCCCTGGAACCTCTGGGGCTCAGTCCAGTGTCCCCAGTAGCTAAGTAGAAACTCAATGGCTGTCACAGGTCTCCAACTCTCACGGAACCAGCCTGGGGGAAGTGGGACTCACCTCATGGGGTCCTAACTCCCCTGCAGTCTCTTGGCTCCCTGAATTGAAAGGCAGAACCTGGGAGTGGTGAACTCCAGCCAGTGGAACCTCCGGGGGTGCAGTCCCGTGTCCTCGCGTGGTCCTAACTCCAGTTTCTTTACTTAGGAGTTCTAACTGTAGAACAGGTAAGTTTCTCCTTTGATGTATCCTACAGGCTGCCTTCTGAGAATCGGAAGAGAATAGCCAGCTTCGATCATTTGAACATGGAGCATCAAGTAACACCTTGTCAAATGATTCAGTCTGAGCATCTCCTATTTCTCTGCCATCCAATTCAAACACTTTAACTACATTTCTCAAAGGCTGTGAGATGAAAGATTCTAATGTCTGCCTCAGTCATCTCAGTCTTAGACTATCGTATTCATTACAATGAAGAATTACTGTATTCCACAACTCTCCAAGTTCTCTGGAATACTCTTTGTCAAAATGATCCAACACAATTCTGCAAATCTGTTTTGCAAGCTTTCCTTCTGATTTTGCTTTCAGCTGAGTCAGCATTATTCTACCTCGAACTTCTACACAACAGTTCTACACGATTTGGCATTAAAAGCCTCCAGCAAGGCACCACGCCCAGCGGCCTTCTTTCTTTAATCCACACAGTCCAAGGTTCTGGGGGGAGTTGTGAGAGTTGAAGTTCAATAGCAATACTAAATCTAAGAGGTGTGTGTGGGGGTCCCTGACGGCAGCAGTGGGACTGCGGGGCTGTGTGTCATAGCCTGGATTTCCTAGGTCCTGAGGTTGGTGGCCAGGACTGCAGGGGACACAGGAGGGGTCTGGTTCTGCCCTGGCCCGACCACACCACTTGCTGGAGTTCGTAGGTCCTGTGAGGTAGTCTGTAGGGATGGTAGTGGTTGCAGTAGGGGCCCAGGTCTATATTGGCCCTTAGGCACCACTGGCTGGAGTTTCTGGGTCTGCAAGGTGGTCTGCTGGGACGGCAGAGGTCGCTGGAGGGGCCCTTGTCTAGCCTGGCCCCGTGCACGTCGCTGGTTGTAGTTCCTGGGAATAAACTCTTTTTTGGGTGCATTTTTCTACTTTGTTTCACAGGATTAGTACAATCTACATGTAATTACTATTTAAGAAGGCCAACTGATATCCCTGTTGCCTTAGAGTTTTTTTTTTCATATTTGTTTTAGCTTACTTGGGGGATTTAAGTGATTTTGGTGTTCTGTTGATCTGATGCTGGAATCAAAATTTTGAGTAACATCTGTGTCCATTTGAAAATTTCCAGGGCTCATGGTCTGCAGACATTTCTTAAAGCTCACAAGAAGTAAAAGCTGTTAGATGAGGCTGCCAGGGACGTATATTCCTGCCATGAAGTGAAGGTTATGTTTCTAAGGTTGAGCCCTTTTTGTCAGTTTTAATAATGCTCCTTCATTGATCATTGTGGGAAATTGGTTGTTATAGCAGTGGAGGGTGGCCTGAGCCCAGAAATTGCGGTAGGCAATTTTCAGAAATTTACAGATATTCTGTTTAAATTCTTCTCCCTTGAGTTATATACAACCTGTCTATATTTTGTGTTTATGGTGCTTATTTATATACTGTCTTCTATTGTAGATACATAGGGACTCTTCACTGTTGTTCCAGTTACATATTGTTGGGTTACAAACTACTCGGGATTCAGAGTATAATGTAGGCATCATTTCTTTGTAGGTCAGAAATGCAAGCAGAGCACAGTGGGATGGCTCATCTCTTCACCATGATGTGTGGGCTTTTTGCTGTGCTGTTGGATGACTTGCCTGAGGCTATGTGTCTGGGGTGACATATGTCTGAGGCTGCATGTGGTATCTTCTGCGACTGGTCTTTTGACCTTATTTATTATTTTGCTAAGGGGTCAATCTATAATAATATTAGATATAAGGACTATAAGATATAAACTGCATATTTTCCTTTCTTCAAATAAAGATAACTATATCCAACACATCAGATTGACTAGTTGTATTTGTTGTCTGTTAATGCATAACAAAGTACTCTAAAACTTAGAATTCTAAAATGATAAGCATTAAAGATCTCAGTGATTCTGTGGGAAAGGGACTTGAGAGCAGCTTAGCTGAATAGCTCCAACTCAAGAACTCTCTTGAGAGTGTAGTGAAGATGTCAATCAGAAAATTTTTAAAAATCAAAAATGTCATTTAGTACTGCAGTTATTCAAAGGCTTGAAGGAAGCTGGAGGGTCTACTTCCAAGTTGACTCAAACTTCATTTTGTCCTAGATGTTTGCAGGTGACTTCATTTTCTAGACATGTGCACCTGGCCCCAAGGCTGCTGGAAAGTTCTGAACATGGCAGTCATATTCTTTTGGGGTAAGGGAGCCTAAGGAAAGTAAGTGTAGTGTCTTTTATAACCCAACCTGAGAAGTCACATTTTGTTATTTCTGAAATATCCTATTTGGTTTCACAGGTCAGCTTGTTCAATATGGAAGTGAACTATAAAAGAACATAAATACCAGGAGCTAAGAGTCCTTGGGGACCATCTTGGAGGGTGCTAGTGTAACTAGATAAAACAATATCTACAAGATAGTGATAGAATAAAGGACTGAGCAGACCTCAATTCTTTCCCTTACTCTTAACTTTAACAACAATCTCTGCATTTAAATCTCTCAGACTGAATAAGACAGGAATTCTAACATTACTATTTTTCTCTGAGGCTTGATGTGCAGAGTTCATGAATTTAGAAATGTTCTCTCTTGTTTGTGGATTCTGTTGTTTTCTTGCCAGGAAAATATTTCTAATTCACAAGACTCAGTTACCGACTGACCTTTTTTCTTTCTCTGAATGGAAGGTAATCCCTCCCCTACGAGGGCTTAGAGCTCCAGGAAGGGCTTAATTCTGAAAACTCATGAAAAGTAGCAACACAAAGACAAGTATCATTTAGGAGCCCTTGTGGGCTTCAGGCTGATTAGAAAAATGTTGTAAAATAATTGCATAGGTTGAGAAGCCTCTGGAGTGAGTAGAAGCTTGGCTGGTAGCGGAAGCTGGGATGTTGATAAGGATGTTGCTAAAATCAGGCTGAACAAAGAGTATTTTATGGAATGAATCAGGCTTGTGAGAAAAACAAAGTTCTCAGTTTCCTTAGCAATTGCAACCCCAAGATACAGACGAAGGCATAGCACATTTGAATATCACAACGTAGGGTGATTTTTAGGTTGATTGCAATGATGGAAACAGAGAGAGAGAAAGGAGAAAAAATTGAGGAAAATGAACATGGAAAGAGAACACTATTACACACTCAATGTGTATTTATCAAGTATTGACCTTGTGCTTCCTTCCACTGTCCAGCTGATGCACAAGGTAAGTAAGATGTGGTCCCTGCTTTCAGGGGTACAGCACTGAGATGGGGACTTAAGCTGCAAACAAATCACCTTGCTCTAACATGTGGGATAGCAGCACAGATGAAGTTGTTCTTTCTGGCCTGAGGAATAAATGAAATTTCCTGAAGGAGGTGACAATGCCTGAGCTAAACTTTACAGCTCAGCAGCCAAAGAAGGAACAAGGAAGATACCCCAAAAAAGGACCAGCAGGTGCTAGGAACAGAGATGTGCATTGTAGAAATGCTCCTAGCACACCAAGCCAGTCCAGAGAGGGACACTATACTTTCCCTCTCCAAGACTGCTCAGTCTGATGAGGAAGATGGGTGTGGACCAGCGCCTTCACTTTGTTCTCTGTGTTAAAACTACCCATTTTTTCCTCGTAACAGTGTGTATGTGTGTAGTGTGTGTACAGGCATAGCCAACAAGTAGCCTCACTCTTGTTTCTGTGGCCTCATGTGGCATCCACTGTAATAGACAGGCCATTCAGAGACCAGACCAGGAGCTTCCCTTCTGCTTGGAACTACAATATACATTGCTGCTGCTGTGGGGTGAATGTGTCCCCTGAAGCTCATGTGCTGGAAACTTAATTCTAAAATTTGTCTCTCTTGTATAAAAAATAATAATGAAAAACTGAAAGAGTAATAATATCCAAAATGTATAATAGATATTGTGATAATGAAAGGGAAAGAAGTGCTCTAAAGGATATAGCTGTATGTATGTTTAAGTGTGCAAGATAGATAACCATACTACTAAGTTTTTGTTAGTTCACCGAACAGAATGGTTTGTACTGTCATTGTCTGATTGTCCACTTTTTATGCTTTGATTTTGTGACTTGAGCAACTACTTCTAAGATAACAATATGTAATTTATTAATTAGTGATTTCTTACTGTTTTTTTGAAATTCTGTACTATTTCTACCCTTTTCTCTGTTTTGCATTTTTCTCTAAATAAAAAAAAATCATATGTTGATAGTATTTGAAAGTGGGGCCTCTGGGAGATAAGTAGGGTTTAGACAAGGCCATAAGAATGGGGCCCTTATGTAGGCTGAAGACTTTACAAATTCACATTTTTTTTTTTTGGTACCAAGAATCAAACTCATGACCTAGTGCTTGCCAGGCAGGCACCATGCCACTGAGCTAAATCCCTGGTGGGCTGAAGACTTTATGCATATGAAGAGGTCCAAGTTGTCTCTCTCCTTCTAGTTCTTGTCCTTTCTTGCACTTTCTGCTTTCTGCTACAGGATGAGATAGCACAAAGATTGTCACCCTGTGTTGGTACCATGTTCTTAACTCCTCAGCCTCCAGAAATATAAGCCAGGTAAATCTATGTTCTTTATGAATTACCCAGTCTTGGATTTTTTTTTAATAGAGGCAAAAAGTGGGCTAAGACAGTTGTGTTTCAGTAAGTCCTAATCGTGATATGACTGTCCTCTTTCCCTCACTCCCTTGATTCTTTCCTTCCTTCCTTTCTTTCTTCCTTGTTTCCTTCTCCTCCCCTCACTCCCTGATTCCCTCCCTCCCTTCCTCTTTGTTTCTTTCTTTTAAAGCATCTTTTTCCCTGTAATGGGCATTCTGAGTAAGGAAGTTGCTCTAGAAATCATGAAGATAGAGATGCAAAGAGAGAAAAGGTAGAGAGGTGTGTATGAGAGATACAGTTCCTAATTACATATTTGCAATTGTATTTACTTGCTTTTGAGAAGATAGTGAGGCAGACTTTGCTCCAAGAGGGCCATGGAGACAGGGATAGAGACCATATAATAGTGTCTCACAGTCAGGGAGAGGGATTAGACTCAACTCCCAAGACACTTCCTAATTTCTTGCAGTATTAGGTCTGGAGCTCCCTTCAGTACTAGAAATGGCCCTTCTCCTCACCATGGTCTTCTACCATTGCTGTGAAAGGGTGACTCAATTAACACTGATTGGTCTCTGTCCTGGCACTCAGGCGGGCGCAGGTTCACTGGTCCCTTTGGTTCTGGAGGGGGGCTGCTTTTTCTTGAAATGACCAGATTGTGTTCCTGGGTTTTTTTTTTTTTTTTTTTTTTTTTTTGCTGTCCAGAGGAATGGGGAGCAGACCTTCTCATTTACTCCTTGCACCAAGAATGGTTATTTATCCTCTGATAAGAAAATTAAGGAATTTAAAAAATCAGGGGTGAAAAATGCTTCCTTTCCATCAAATTCAGCAGCTTTCAAACAGATTCAAAGTGACCAACGTTAGAAACCTTTCGCTGTCTGTCATAATCCCGGGGCTGCTTCAACAGTGCACTCTGTGTTTAATTACAGCAAAACCAATACAAAGGCTTAGCAGGCAGGTGGATGAGTAAATGCTTTACCTCCCGTAAAGGAGGAGAATGCACTAGTGCTACCTGCTGAGATTAAGACAGGGACGGGGACTTTGCCAAAGGGTCGCTTCAGAGCTGGGGTTTCCTCCTTTCCTGGGGCCTCTGCCAAGAACACCTGAGGAACCACCTTGTGGTGCAGGGAAGCTCTGGGCTGTGGGATATCAGGGTCCTGTATGAGGCTATGACTTCTTGTCAGCACCTTCTAGATGAATAAGAGACGCAGGGGCATACCCAGTCAGTTCAGAATCTACTGACTGAACACTAGTACATGCGAAGTCCAAGGGAATCAAATGTAATAGCAGAGGCCTGGGTATAATAAATGAATATGAACATTGCTTTTGCACCTGTAATCCCTGGGGTTCTGGGATGCTTGCCCTGACCAGCTTGGTGAGCTTCGGTCTTCAGAGTTGCACTTGGCATCAACTTCTCCCTGAAATTTACCCTGGATACAATTGCTTTTTCTCTATGTCTTCTTGAGCTCACCCTCACCCCATTATTCATTTATTTCCTACATGTCTGTGTCCCCCGCTAGGCTTCCCTGGGTCTCTTGGGTATAAGGCTACTATCTTTTTCATTTCTCTGTCAGTATTTTAAGAACTTAGTTCCTGGGATGTAGCAGGTGCTCAAGAATGTTTGTTAAAGGAGTGACTAACAGTATGATTCTGGATGCTTCTCTACTTTCTTGAGCTCTTTATGCCTTCACCTGCCCCTAAGACTTGAATTGATGATCTGGAAGCCCTTCTGAAGGTCAGCACCTTTTGTCTTTACTGAGGGCAGATTACACCAGCACCCTGCTGCATACAGGTCAGTGGAGGAAATGCTCCAGGGTTCTATGGTGACAGAGCATATTTTATTTTGCAATGGAGAAAAAATAAAAGAAAAATCTCTTGGGGTTATCTTGGGGGTATCTTTGAATCTCCTCAATGTGTCGCTGTGCATATCCAGTTGTAAACTCAAGCATACTGGACTTACAGGAGGGGTGGCAGGAATGAGGGAGATGAGACAGAAACGAACCTAACTGCTACTATTTGCCAGTATTGCTAAACATGTAAAGCACTTAGCACCTTCCCATTTCTCATTAGGTACGAATCCTTTTTCCTCTTTATCATCTTTGTTGAAAGTGGGGTCATATCTGGAGGGGAGCAGATAATAAGATCAAGGACTTGAGTGAAACTGTAGGGTCCTGTCCAGGAATGGGAAATTACATCTAGGGTTTATTGGCTGAGGGCAGCATAGTGGCCTGGCTTGGTCTACAGATACAAAGAGAGAGAAGACCCTGGGGAAAGGCTGGAGGAAGTAGAAGAGAAGATGCAGTAATAACATCAGTGCTCTCCCTCTCACCAGGGAGGGACCTAGTGAAATTCACTGGATTAGGTCACATCATGAGTAGAAGTTATACCACAGGCTTTTTGAGATAATAAGGTAGTTTAACCTCATTAGGTGATCTGTTGTACAAAAGGAGATTTGAGAATATTAGGGGTCTCCCATGGCATCATCATCACCATCATCATCCCACCATCATCACTGCCATCACCACTATCATCATTATTGTCATTAGTTCACTAACATTTCTGAATTCCATAGCGAATACTTATTGTGCTCTGCTTTATGTCCTTGGCTCATCTACTGTAGTAACCATTGCTTTAGGAAGTTATTTTCTTCATATATAATCTCACAGCCTTCTCTTCTCATTCTGGTCCAGGCTTTGTCTGATACTGTCTTGGTTCCCTTAAGAATTCTTTTGATTCTATAGCAATGGTAGCCTGACAGTGGCCTCCAAGGACCTGGATTAATAATCTCCTCCTTTGTCTTTGGAACAGACAATTCTGATAAGCATTTGGTATAACTTCTCTGAAAATCCTGATAATGTTGAATCTCATTTGTTCATGGTGGTGACCAGCCTGAGGACATTCCCTTCCTGGATTTCTCTCCTTGTTTGTTCCTCTAGTCACTGTCCATTATTTCTGTTCCCTGGGATTACTTCTCTAAGTATATTCCTGCCCCCAAACTTTTGCCTCAGGGCATACTGTCTAGGCAGGAGTAGGAAAACTGGCAAGGGAACTTCCTTCTTAAGACAAGATCCTGTATTAAAGACTTCATTCATAATAACTTATGAAATCTCACAATATCCTCCAAGATAGGTACTAGTATCTCCATTTTACAGGTACAGGTGAAAGAATTTAAGCAAGGCCTCACAGCCAAGCAGTGGCAGGTTTGGGTTTGTGCATGGGTCATTTGGCTTTCAAAGTAGAGCCCTGTGTTAGCACTCATGCCTTGAATCACAGTCCTGGTAGTGGGATCCCGGTTTGTGTCACTGGTGTGGCGTTCTTTGGGGGAGAGGGATCCTCTCCATGAGGGTGTTATGGATGAGCACTGTCTTTGTTCTATACCTCCTCATTGATGTTCTAAAATTGCAGATTCAAGACCATGACCAAAGGCTCAGAGGCTCCTACCTTTTTGAACTCTAAATGCTTTGAAACTCATTTGAGATTCCTTGGCAGCTGAAAAAGGCAAAAGTGTGCTTAACTTGCTCCTCTAGGCTTTTTTTTTTCCTTAAAGAGACTAAAAGGTAATTTTGGTAGCAAGCCCAAGATCCCTGGCCTAGTCAGTTTCAGTATGGAAACAAGCTGACTGCTCATGTCTGCAAGAGTTAGCGTTGTTTTGTCCCTGAAGAGAGCAGGTGAGTCTCACTTTAAAAAGTATTTCTGTGTCACAATTGATCTGCTGCCACGTGGATCTCAGGCCTCTAACCTCATCCCAGCTAGACCTGAAGTTCCATCACTGGCATCTGATCATGACTTAAAGATGCTAGGAAACCTGCAGCCTCCCAAATAAATCACTGCTATGTACCACAGGGACTGAAATTCTGTTTTCAGTGTAGGTAGAGACTAGATACTGCCCATTATACCTACTAGGCACTATATGTTTTATAAGAATGTCTCACTCCATCTTTATATTTCCATTATACAGATGAGGACACCAAAACCCAGAGGAAATACTTAACTTATCAAATACCAGAAAGTAGAGGTGGCATTTGAATTAAGAACACTTACCTGTCAGAGTCT
This sequence comes from Dolichotis patagonum, assembly GCA_004027295.1. Lineage (NCBI taxonomy): Eukaryota > Metazoa > Chordata > Mammalia > Rodentia > Caviidae > Dolichotis > Dolichotis patagonum. The sequence continues at coordinate 17,088 of PVJX010024858.1, read as the reverse complement.
AGCTTTGTTCTACCTCGCCAGATGCTTCTCTTAGTGATATCTTCTTTTGACTTAGGCTTTGCTATCTCTGGAGACCCATGAAGCTGATTTGATTAATGAATCCTTAAATGCTTCCTAGTTTGAGAATGAGGGTTCCAAACCAAGCATATGGCTGGATCAACAGTTCTTCCAAGAACTGGTGCAGTCAGGACTTATCAGGGCCCAGGACTTGGTGACTGAGTTACACTGCAGAAGTTTAAAATGTGCAACCGTGTCAGACACCTGGAAGGGGTGAGGGGTACTGTGATGCTCGAGTAGCTGCTGTCCTGGCGCAGAGCATCCACAAAGACCTGCTACTCCAAGTGCATTCTGCAGGTCAGTAGCGTTGTATGATGCTGGAGACGAATGGGAATGTGGATCTCCAGAGGGCCCAGGCCTGCTGCCTCAGAATCTGAATTTTGACAAAGTTCCTGACGATGTGAATGCACAGTATCACTTGTGAAGCACTCAGCAGAGAGGCTGAGTTAGCAGCCTGTGATCACTCTTCAACCTGATGCTGCCGGAATTACTGTGAGCTCCTGCGTCCTTGCCAACCAGCCTGGGCTGTGTCTATCAAAGGACCATGTGACACAGACAAAGAACAGTGTGTGTGTCCCCCTTCACTGTTACCCTCATTTGATCTCATGTGTATTTTTAGTGCAATCACTGCATGAGAATTCATTTGGCATTAATTTTCTGCAACAAAGTGTTTTGTGGAGTAAATTCCATTAAGTCATTTTAATCCAGGGTTTAATTTTCTATACAGCTCAAAGAAACCAGTTCAATTTTTTCCCATTAAAATGTTCATTTGTAACAAAATTGTTTTCATGGGATCAATTATTTTCTGTTTAAATTTTACAATAAACATTTGACTCATCAATCTCTTTCCTTATACTAATTTTGTGCTGATTATAACTTCTGCTCCTTGGAGCATTATCTTTGTTTGCTTGTTTATTTCTTTTGTGACCACTCTTTCTGTCAAGTTCAAATTTCTTGGATCAGATTTTGCAGAACTAAATTTTGTCAGCAATAGCTGTTTACTAAATTTCAGCTTACTACAAAATCTAGTCATTTTGGCCATGTTAGTTTTACAGATTTTTGATTATTTTTGCCACAAATATACAGTAAAAATAATCACCAGAATGATGAAAGCATGATTTCTGTGTGTGCTCTTTTTCTGCTTTGTCTTCAGGACCAAAAACAGTGCCTGGTATACAGAAGATATTCCATAAATATCTATAGTCAAAAAGAGCATATTCACCAGAGATTGAATCAAAAATTGATGGTTTATCTGTGTTAGTCTGATAAGAAAACTGATAAGAAGACTGACAGAGATGAGGGGAGGGTGGAGAAGATGGAGACAGTGCACATACATATGCATGAACACACATGTACAAGCACATACATTCTTGTATATGCACATGTAAACAGCCACACATGTATGCTTAAACACACATGCATACACACATACACACAGAAAAGCATGTGCACAGGTACAAATATACAGTCACATATGGGAACATAGATACACAAATAAGCACACATGAACATATATGCACAGAGACATCTATATGCATCATCACATAACTTATAAAAATGTGGATATTTACAGAAAAGCACATGCAGGCATAATATAGATGTGTGCACAATCACACAATCACACACACATGTATATGTATATACATATATGAACTATGTGTTCATGCATATACATACACACAGATATATATATACATATTGTTGCACATATATCCACACATATTTTTACAGGGAAACAAATATGTGCAACAAAAATAGTTATATATATATATATGTACATAAACATACCTACACACATGCAATGCACATACACATACAACATCAAAACACATACACACAAACATTAAAGATATACATGAATAGAGATGCATGTATACATTCACACAAACACACATATGCAAATATAAGTACGAAGACATATATGTACATGTATGCACTCATTTAAACACATACACATACATATGGACCCTCACATGCACATACATACATGCCGTCTATAGGTGCACTGATGGCTAATCTTTTTTTTCTTTTTCTTAACTTCTTTAATGCAAGTAGAGTGAGATGTTTCTGGAACCAGACCAGTGGAATGAAACCTGCAGGGTCAAATGACATACTTCATACGCTCCTCTTTAGGGTATCAATTTACAACTGGAGCTTAATTAAATGCATATTGAGTTGACTATTGGAAAACCTGTTGCTACCTTTGAGTGAATTTATCCAAACATCATACTAAGTTCTCTCTTTGGTTCAGAGCCAGTGACCAGTGCAGGGTAAAGGAGAGGAAAGTGGCTGGCCTTCTGTTTGAGGGGAGGGGATGTGGAAGTTAAGGAATTAAAATGAAGCTGAGAAATCCTCCTGGAGCTGAGGATGGGCAGAGGGAAAGTCCTGTGCTGAGTGCTTGGAGTTAGTGAGTTCTAAACTGTGAGACATCCAGCCATTTCAGCTAAGCTCCTTTGATGTAGTTGTTAAACAGTTACAAAATGACTATATGAACACTTTGGGGAGGTGCAGAGGGTTGAAGGACAAGACTTAAGGCCAGGAGATCCTCTTGGATTTTGTAACTGGTCTTCTTGTCCTTACCTTCCATGCTCTGTACACATAGCTGGAGTCATCCTTTAAATCCAAAGTCATCCACAAACACAGAAAACGGATCAGTGGTTGCTGGAAGGAAAAGAGGAAGGAAATGAGGAGCAATAGCTAATAAATAGGAAGTTTCTTATCAGGGCAATAAAAATGTTCTAAAATTGTCCTGACAGTTGTGTAGTAGGGAATATATAATCCATTGCCCTGGAATTAATCTTCTTCCCCCTGATTGTTGCCCTAATTCATGCCTTTGTTTAAATATGATGAGGACTTTCACAGGTCACTCTATTTAGTCAGGTACTACCTGCCCACATTTATCTCCTAATATTTTCTTCTAGTATTTTTTAAACAATTTGACATTTTTGTTTTTCATTTATGTACTTTATTATTAGCCTCTCTCTCTCTCCTTCTCTCTCTCTCTCCCTCCCTCTCTCCCTCCCTCCTTAAAAACATATCAGGAGAATGTAACCTTCAGGAAGGCAAGGATATTTACCTGTTTGCTTCAGTGCTCTATCTGTGGACTGCATCTGGCACATAGTAAGTCCTCTATAAATATTTGCTGAATAGATGTTGCAAAGAGTATAGTGCTTAGTAATTACTAGGGACCTTGCATGAATGAAGAGCAAATCAATATTAGCTTTTATTATCATAATTTTGAATAAGCTACTTAATTATCAAATTTTATGTCTGAAGTGGCTCTGAGTTTGAGTCAAATGTTTCTCCCCTGGGAGTCCTTGCTTGCCTCCTGTGGTGTCCATAAAAGCAGCACTTCAGATCCCAGTTCCTTCCTGCTGCACATAGCCAGCCTTAACATTTATAAATCTCTGGATTCTTAATTCCCTACTGGTCTTTGATAGAAGCATCAATTTGTTGCTAAACACACTTCCCCATTCTCAGCAAAAGAATGAAAAAATAACATTGGCCCTACAACAGTGACATTAGACACTTCTCCAGCCCAGGAAGGAAGAGACTGAGAACCAATCGTGTGAACTAACTTACCCTATGTCACCAGGCTGCTGAAGGATGAAATTGCTATCACTGGAACACAGATCTTGGGGTTCTGGTCCTCACACTGCATTTCTGGATTTGGGGGCATTTCTCTTTCTTTAAAGCAGTCCCCCTCACACTAGAGCTCAGCTCCAGTGTATAAATCCTTTGTATAAATCCTACATACTTCTTGTTATCAGTCTGCAGTCCTCCATGTTGTTCTCTTAAACCCAGTGCTCAGATGTATTTAGAGTAATTCCTGCAGACTCAGCCCCAGAAGCCCCCACTGGCATACAGATGTGCTGCTCTGCGGCAGGGACCGTCCGATTGCAATTCATGGTAAATAGTGTAGAGAATTAAGTTGAGATCTTTCATCACCACTCACCATTTTATGGAAACTAGATGACCGTGGATGGTCTTGTTAGCATTATTAAGGTCTGGGATGCTAACCTTAGTAAGGAGGAGCTTGAAAGCTCTGGAAAGGCAAACCTACTCTTCAGAAGTCTAGCAAAAACCTATTGTAGGCACAGAAGCTATGAAAAATAAGTATGTGAACCTCAAGTGGTAGCCACAGGAGCTTGTACTGGTAAACTCATCATTTATGGAAAAACTAAAAGTGAGAGTCTTCTTCCATTAGGCAATTACATTTGGCAGGACATAAAATAGCACAGTAAGCTGCAAAGCACTGAACATACCAAATCGTTGCAAATGCATTTGCTTGGTGGCTTTTTTTTTTGAACAAACCATTTGAAGTGAGATCAGAGAGCTCTGTTTGGGCATCTGTGTATTCTTTGGATCTTCAATAATGAGATGCTGTGGTATTTTCCTTGGGTTGCTGGAATATTCTGTTAGAATAGAGTTCTCCATGTGAGGGGAGTTCATTTATCTTCAGATCAGTTTAGCGCTTACTAAGTTCTGGCAGTTGTCCAGGGGTTCATGGTGGAAGAAGCAGGATTCTTGCCTTCCAAAAAGTCACAGCCCAAGACAACATAAATACTTTCCTGTACAACACTGGCAAATACTATACGTGGGCAAATCAAACTGTAGACTTCCATGTTATAAGACTATGCATGTATGAATGTGTATGTATGTTTGTATAAGTAAAGGTCATTCCCTGAAAAAATGACAGATATCAAAAGATCTTTAGTTAGTCATTGCTTATTTTTTGTCCCACCCATTTTTTCCTTTAAGCTTGAAGTATCATATACAGTCCATAGACTGGACCCATGCTAAGTGTGTTTAGTAGGCCATCCATATCTGTGGGATCAACCAATCATGGATTGAAAATACATGAGGTAAAAAGTGCTTCTGTTTTGAATATGTATAGACTTTTTTCTTGTCATTATTCTCTAAACAATACATTACAATTAGTTACATAGCACTTACATTGTGTTAGTTATTTATAAGCAGTTTTAAAATGATTCAGAGTGTACAGAGGAATATGTGTAGGTTATATGCAAATACTGCACTATTTTAGATAAGGGAGTTGAACATCTCCTTGTACTGATTTTGGTGTCTATACAGGGTCCTGGAGCTGAACACCATGAATGCTAAGGGACGACTACGACTCGGTGACAGAATGCTTTCACAGTTATGTGGCCATCACCACCATCCTATTTCCCCCTAAGACAGAAACCTTATGCCCATTTCCAGCCACTATCCTGCCCCAGCTTGAGGCAACCACTAACCTACTTTCTATCTCTACAAATCTTCCTTCCCTGGACACATTCTACAGTGAAATTTGTGCAACATGTAATCTATTGTGTCACTTTCTTCCACTTAACATAATATTTTTGTGGTTCATCCATTAGACGCACTTGGGAGCAATTTTTCCAGCATCAATGCCTATTTTAACTTTATTTTTTTCCTTCATCATTGAACACACAGTTAACTACTGAATCTGATGAAGTTAAAGACTTGCCTTAGATGGTATATTTGCTTCTTTTAATATTGGCTAAGATTCTAATCCCTTATCATTAACATTAGTGTACTTCTTTTCTTTTTTCAGTTACCTTTTATAAAGTAATGAGTGAAATGCAATGAAATAGTTAAATTAATCATATCAACAAAGACAATGATGGTATTGGAGCTGCTTTTTGGCAAGCAGGGGTACTATAAGATGAAAACTTGTTGGAAATGTGTAGAAGCTATAATTGGACATACACATTTGGTTTGGGGACCTTGATGCAGTATGAACGTGAGGCTTGTTCCAAACTTGAGTGTATGAATATATGAAACTACCTGTGAATATTTTCCTCCCCCTTATCAAAACAATAATACAACTCCATTTTCCTGAGTACATGCTGGATGTTGGGCACCGTGCTACTGTGTTTCCATAAATTTTCTCCATTTATTCACACAATTATTACTAGAGAACATTAGATGGTGGAAAATAGAGGCTTCCAGGAGGTTGGAGCAAGTCATAAAGGTGGTCAGACTCTGCTGGGGGGACTTCTTTTATCATGAGAGAAGGGGGAAGACATTTGCAGGCATGATATGAATAGATCCCAGTCTTAGAATATGAGTTCTGGGTGAGGAGAATAGTCCTCTGGTTTGGGACATCCAGTCCCAGAGACAGGCATGAGTCTCAGAGAAGTTGCAGGGAGTAACTAAAATGATCACTTCTTTCAGTCCACAGCATGGTCTGGGGAGCTCAGACCTGCCAAGGAGAGCTTCAGGTTTCTCCAAGCTTAGGTTGATGCCAGAAGGACTATTAGAGCAGAACTCGACAGAGTCTGAGCTCTGCCTAATCACACTGCCGGACTGAAAAGCCACTGATAATGAATTCTTATTTCCTTCACTGGCAAAGCCTTTTTGGTATGAAAAAGTGTTTATAGTTTCTTTTATTGGAAGGGCATTTAAAGTCCTCTGAGTTGAGGAGGCTGGAGTACTGAGATGTAATATTTCTTTTCTTGTAAAAGTTAGTGGCTTTTTTCCTAGTCACTGTATGGTTGGTTTTATTAATGAAGAAGGGGAACGTTGTAAAATATTCTTGCCTTCTAGGATCTCTGTCCTTCACCAACAAAGGTGTAAAGGTATGTGTCTCAGCAAAAGTGGGTTACAAAAGATCCCATTAGCTCAGCATTCTACTGAGTGAATTATCACAGTGCTTCCCAGACACTGTGTCTCAAATTCTCTAGGCTTCAGTCACTGTATCTGTGAAATGGGATCAGAAGCAATAACCATAGCAGTGCCATCTTGTTAGGGTCATTATATTAAATGAGCTGATACTTGTAGAGCATTTAAAATAGTGCTTGCAGTATAGTGAGTCTAGCAGTGTTTGTTCACCAGATATAAGTAGATTTTGAACCACTGATGGGCTGGGTCCTGTTGTGGAGGGTGAGTTTAATGCCAGCCAACTGACCTTGGACCAATGGCTCATTCTCTCTGCAAGTCTGAGCTCTGTCATCTGTGAAATGAGGGCTGGACTTGGCTGATCTCCACAAGTTCTTTTGATCTCTCAGCTTAGCTTGTTTTTCTTCCAGTCGGGTGAAAGAGAGAAGGCTGATTTATATGCCACAGAAGCGGAGGGTGAAGCAGACACAGAGGGGCCCATGCGATTTGTTGGAAGGCAGAATGGAGCCAGCCCTGCATGAGTGGCCCTGTCTTTTCCATACCGTAGATATATCTGGAAACTTCAGAGACACCAAACCCCATGTCTTACCCCAGAATAATAACAGTTCTAGAACCTGGTCATGAGATCAACACCAGAACTTGAAAATGTCTCATGGGGTGATTCTAATAGCTGCCAGAGTTGCATATTATCAGCCTGGATTAAAATACAGCCATAGATTGTTACCTTTCAGCCATAGATTTATGAGGATGGGTGACGCTGACCCACAGTGTTTTGGCTGGAGCCACCGAGGAGCTGAGTTTTCCTCTACGAGACAGCCACATATTGCATGTCTACTTTGTCACAGTGCATGTTGCAGTTTATGTCATCATTTCCTGAAAGGCGAGCTGTAGGTGTTAATTTTACAAACAGGACTCCAGACGGTGGGGGGGCACATTCCAGGGCCCACAGGCTATTAAGCGGTGAGAACAGGTCTATCTAGCTCTAAACTGTGTCACTTACCCTTACCTGTGCCCACCATGGTGATGAAGCACAGTGAGTCCTTTGGCAAAGTCACTCTCCAGACTTGCAGGCTGTTCAGGTATCACTGGACTTTTGCTTCTGAACCTGCTGAGCATTAGAGCTTGAGGAGTGAATTGCTCATACTCTGGGTTAATTTAGAACGTTGGTCAGCATAAAGCAATACATTGGCTCTCAATGTGCAGTCCCTAGACCACCAGCATCAGCACCACCTGAGAAATTGTTAGAAATACAGGTTCTCAGTTTCCACTCAAGACTTATTGCCTCAGAAACTCTGGGGGCGGGACCCTGAAAGCTGTGCATTAACAAGCTCTCCTGGGGATAATAATACCTGCTAATATTTTAATACCCTTGCTTTAGACCTAGACCAGTGCTTTGCAACTCTGGATGCAAATTACAATCACCTAGGGAACTTTCAAAATGTACGATGGCCACATCAGTGAGGGTCCTTGAGAGAGTGTAGAGCTGGGACATTGGTGTTAAAAAGAAAAAAGCTTCCTCAGGTGACTTAAATGTGTATTAATGTTTCTCAGTTTAGCACAAATAACAACACATTACATTTAAATTTCAGATCAACAATATTTTTTAGTCTAAATATGTTCTATGCACTCTTGAAGCTAAAATTTTCTATCTGTCAAATTTATATGTACAACCAGTGGTGAGAACCATTGTTCATAGGGCAGTGTTTATAATGCAACCTCAGAGAGACAGAGGTAACATACAAATAGCAAAGCACATGATCCTTACACGTGCAGCTTCATGAATTTTTACTTGTGCAAACATCCACATAACCACCACCCAGGTATTTTCTGCTTAAAGCAAGGTTCATAATGGACATTTCTGGGGAGCATGTTAGAAATGCAGAACTCCAGGATCCCGCCCAGAGGGGAGGAATGGAATCTGTTAAGATCCCCCATGATGTATGTGGACACGAAGTTCAAGGAGCTCTGATCTAGTCACTTTTTAGAACTGTGCTGTCCAGTACAGTAGTGACTAGCTGCATGTGGCTACTTAAGTTCCCATTTAGGTTAAAAAAAAAAAAGTCCAGCTTGCTGACAATGTTCATTTAATTTTCAGCAGTCTAGAATTACTACATTTTGTAAATGAAAACATGACTACTAACAACAAAATGCTAAAATACAATGGCATCTTTTGATTCTGAATACTATGATACGTAAGAGTGATGTGAAAATAATAATAAAATCAAGATATTTTTGGCAAACTCTAGTGGTGAATTTAAGAGCTGAGAACTACCTTGGTAAATGCTGCAGCTGTGATTGCCACCAGGGAGTATTCCTGGGGTTAATAAGAATAGGTTACTGAAAATAAAGTTAAAATTTAGGAGTTAGTTTCTCAGTCTCATATTTAAGTCCTCAGTAACCACTTGTGGCTGGCGTCCTGCACAGCTTAGCTACAGGATTTCTCCGTCATGGCCCCAAGTTCTCTTAGATGTGGCTGCTTTAGAGGAGGAGACCAAAAGTATATTGTGCAAAGGCAAAAAATGTGGTTATGGGTCAGTGAGCTAAAAGGAGTAACTGCTGAGCAGAAATGCCTGCATCATCTGAAAAAGGCGGTGGGGGTAGAAACCATTTTAAAGTTGGCAAAGTTCCTGGGGGAACATGTCACGGCTCTGCTGGCAGAAATGCTTGGGCGATGAGGAGTGTAAGTGCATATGACATCCACATTATTACCAGATAAATTCATTAGGACGGATGTGATCACAGTGAATATCAAGTGAAGCGGCAGTGGCAGGACAATAAGTGAACGTGTTACACATACAACATTCGCCCCAGCAGGATGCCTCTCTCTGGCTCCCTCTGCCTGGATGTAGGTGATACTGAGGCAGGAATTCAACAGAGGGGTGACTGTTAAAATGCGAAAGCTCCTTGATGTAAGGGTGTTACTGTAATGAAGAGCATGGTGAGCCCTTGAGGACATTTGGAAATGAGACAAAAGATCCTGGGGAATTTGAGTTCCAGTCTGTGGGTCTATAGTAAGACAAATAGACTTTTAAGAGCTAGGGCCATTCTTTGCATTTGCAATGTATTTTGCATGCGTTTCTCTCATTTGATTGCCAGCTACCATGGTGGTGGAAGATAAAGAAAAGAAAAACCCAGACAGTGATTTGGGGACATTTATTCTGTTCTGCTGGCTACATACCTAGATGCATCACTAGGCAGCTCTGAGTTTTTGGGCAAATCAACAGCCTCTCTGAGTTTCAGAAAGTTCTTATCTCCAAGGACTGGTGTAGTGAAGATACTGTGTGCTGGAACACAAAATGTGCTAAGGAAGTGGTGACTATCTTGGGTCTTCATACATGTCTGAGAGCAGACTATGTGCTAGGCATGAGGAAAGATGATAAGACACACCCCAAACATGTTTCTCTTCACATGCAGAAAGTAAAAATGTGTAATCAAGCACAGCATTCAGTGTCAGGGAATTGACAGAGATGTCTTCAGGGTGCAATGGAGCAGAGAGATGATGTGCTTTTGTTCTAGATAAGGCTCCATGGGGAGGAGTTGTATATGTTGGGTTGTGCAGGAAGAATTGGAGTTTTTCAGGAAGGCTTAGGGAGGGTGATTTCAGTTTTCAAGGAGTAGCCTCTGACAAAGTACAGAGGTGAGGTCTGGTTGTCAGAACCAGGGGATACATGTAGAGAAGGGGTAGGGTAGGAAGGCTGGAGAAGAAGACAGGGGTCATGAGCAAGGGTGAAGCTTCTGTATCAGGTTCAAGAGTGGGTCTTCATCACTTATTGATGGAGGACTATTTTAGTTCTACTGCCACATGACAGATGATCTCAAAATGTAGCTGTTTAAAATATCAATGATTTCTGAGAACCAGGAAAATTGGAGCAACTCATTTGAATGATTTGGCTCAGAGTCTTTAATGAGGTTGCAGTCAAGTTGTTGGCAGAGACTATCTTTTTCTGAAGACTGAAGTGGAGCAGCAGGAACCACTTCTGAGATGGTACCCTCACACAGTCTGCAAGCTAGTGGCAACTGGTGACTGGAGATTCCTCACTACATGGACTTTTCTCACCAAACAAACCTTCTTAGAGGCCTGCTTTGGTATCCTCATGACATAGTCTTGACCTATGAGACACTGGTGTTACAGACAACTGAGTTAGATAGAAATATTATAGGCAGTCAGATGGGCTGGACCCGCAAAAGAGCCAGTGCAGAAGACCAGATACCTTGTAATTGTGGGGAAGACATATACATGCGCTGTCGGCCAGACCTCAAGACAAAAGATAAATCAAATGTACCTGCATACTTCTCCAAAGGTTAAGCATCAGGAATTGATATTCTAACTAGGTCTCTATCACCCCGAGGAAGCCAGGAATCACCATCTCAACGCCCTACAGGAAGAGTCACTGCTCTTTAAGCATGCACGCTTGCTACATGACTTGCTTTCCCATTTGTTCCTGATTTAATCCATTTTACCTGAGCAATTATAATCCTATTGGTTGGTGGTCATAGTTCTGTCCCACCTCATGTCCAGCTTGGGAGTTCCCATTTTTTCCCACGTTGGACCTACTTCACCTTGTGGATTTGCTCTATAAAATCCCTAGAAAAAATGGGGTTCTTGGCAATCCATTTGGGACCCCTTCTGTTTCTCTCAGACAGAAGCTTTCTTTCAATAAATATATTCTGCCGTAACTGCCATTGTTCCTAAAATTCATTCTTCAACTTTAGAGAGCATGAACTCGTACTGGACATACAGTAGGTTGGGAGTTTATTTCCCTTATATCATCATGTCTGAGTAAGTGGGCAGGGTAGAGAGTGCAAGGGAGAAGCTACAGTATCTTTTATGCTTTAAAACTGGACGTGCGTGCAGCACTTCTGTAGTGTCCTATCGTTCACAGTTTAGCCCAGTCAGTGTGGATTGGGCTACTTGCAAATGGAGCTATTAGGAGATGAGGATCACTGGGTTATATTGGAGACTGGCTACCTTTCCAATAAAATGAGGAGTTTCCTCACTGTTCCATCTTACTAATGAGAAAGCGGAAAGCCTGAAATTGTGTGAGAGAGGTACAGATTCTGCCATGAGATAGATGTTGGTGTTGCTCATACCCTGCTGTTTTCTCAGGAGCTCTTTATTCTAGTTTAAGACATTTTGTTAGGAGTTTTGAAGGTGTCACTAGTGTAAGAGAGAACTTTGAATTCTCTGAAGTAGATTCCAGGGAAATTCATATTTAGAACAGGAACTCAATCCAGGAGAAACCATTCAGCTCTTCCTCCCAGACCCTATTACTGAAGCAAGCACTTTGTGTTAGGTTAGGAGGAAGGCTGGTCTGTTGACTGATGTTTGCTTATAAAGGTTAGTTTATTCATGTTTGTTTTCATGAAATTTGTGATTAAAGTAGAAAATAAGGGCTCTGTTGTGTAGATAGATTAAAAAGGTGATAAATATGTAGGAGGCAGATGAATGAATGGATGCTACCAGCTTCCTTTTGGGAAGGACAGTACATTATTTTGAGGTTGTAGTCTTTCTGAACAATACTTTTTAAAAAACCACAAATAAGTCCCAAACATGAAAGTTATGCTTGATTTCTTTTTTTTATTCTCATATCCATATTTTTCTGTCATTCTATCTTTAAAATAGAAATATGCTCAGAATTCTGCTACTTCTCAACATCTTTACTGCCACCATCCTGCTCCAGGCCACCACCTGTTCTACTTGCATGATGGCAGTGGCCTCATATCTTGGTTCCACCTTTGCATTCCTCCAGTCGTCTCTTCACAAGCTCTGGCAGGTAATGCTGTGCCTGTGCTGAGACTTCTAGGGGCTCCCAACTTGGAGTGAGACTCGAAGTCCTCGCAGTGGTGCAGCTGACCTTACAAATTCAGCCACCAGGCCTCTCTCTGGGCTTATCTCCTTCTGTCTTCCCTTATTTACTCTTTCTGAGAACTCTGGCTTCTTGGCTCTTCCTCACCCTTTCTAGGCCCGCTCCCACTCCAGCTTTTTGCTGACCCCTCCACCTGACACCTCCTTTCCCAGATATTTGCACAGCCTATTCTCTTACCTCAAGAAAGTTTTCTTCAGTTAAACCAGAGACATTCTTCACCCTTCAGCTGAGCTTTGTTCATAACAAGGCCCAAAATCTGGAAGAATAATGAATTGTAGAGTAAGCCCAATAATTATTTGTTGAATAAACAGTCAATAATAGTGAAACTTTTACACTTCCCCTTTTATTTAATGCAGAAAGGTACCTACTTTGGTTTTTTATCATCGCCAATTACAGGTAGAGAAACCGATCCTAGAGCGTTCAAGCGCCAAGGCACTTATGGGTAAGAGTGGAATAGAAGTATCTGCCTTGTGACTGTGTCAGTCAGAAGCTAGAGAAGAAAGGGGAAACTATACTCAGGGAAGAAAGAGAGGAATTCTGAGCTGCAGAAGTCAAGAAAGAGGTGCAGGAGAGATAAAAAGCATAGAGAAAGATGACACAGAGAAGGATGAGCTAGTCCACAGCACCGACCACAGTTCCCTGGGGGAGAGGAACCTGAGTCCGCAAGCATGAAAGAAGCTGGTAGAGAGGCTGAGAAGAGCAGAGAGGGCTGGCAGTGCTAACAAAAAATGGACCAGTAGCCCTGGACAGGAGAAACTCTTGGTTTTTGCAAGCTGTAAATTCAGCATGGGGTGGGAATTAGTCTGAAAGCATCTTCTCCTGCATCCCAGGCTGGCACTGGAGAAGAAATCCACTGGAGCACTTGCCATATCTTGGAATCTCAGAATGCTGCCACCAGAGCCATCCTGAAAGGAGGCTTATTGCTTTGAGTCCGAGCTACTCTGGCTATCAGAAGTCACAGCGCAATTGCAGTTCAGGGTCCCTGGGGACACAGTACCACAGAGACAAACCCAGGGGGACAGTCACAGACAGGGGAAGGTGAGTTGCAGAGCTTCTGAGAAATTTAAATAGGGTTTAACCTGGGGCTGTGGCGGGCTCAGTGGTCAGCAGTCCCAGCCTCTGTGTGTAGGCCAGTCTACAGGCCTGCGATGCGTGGTTTTCTGAGGGTGCTTGTCTGGAAGTGCACAAATTGAGCCCTATAGGTGGTTTGGCTCTCTTCGCCGCAGCCCTCTGACCTGGAATTCAGCAGTCCTTTGTGTTGTTTTTTCTTATCTTTATCTAATTTTATTTTTATTTACTTATTTGTTGTTCTTTAATAGGAATTTTCATCTCTTGCTCATTTCTCCTTTTTTTCATCTTGTCTTCCTTTAAAGAAATCTTCCATTTTCCCCTTTCTCACACTTTTCTTCTTATCATTTGTATTATTAATTTTTAATGTTTCAGTTTATAATATTTATCCCTCTTTCTATTGTTATTGGTGTTTTCATTCTTGGCTATACCTGGTTTTTACTGTATTTCAACATTTGGTTTGTCTTTGCATTGTCATTGTTACTACAGTTTGCTTTCCTTTTCCAAGTGATATGGAGGACTGAACCCTTAAAAGAAAAGCTCCTCATTCAGAATACCCTTGTATAAAAGTGGAAGAGAGACCAACAAATACACAAGTCTCAATATAGAGACATAAGGAATATAAAACACAAGGCAGCATGACTCATCCATATGTTCATAACCCTCAGTAGTTGATCCAAAGATATTGAAATAGATGAAATGTGAAAGACTTTAGAAGATTAATTTTTAAAATGATCAATAACTTCAAAAGTATATAAGCTAATAGCTAAATTAATTAAGGAAGACAATGCAGGGTATAAAAGAGCAATTCAACAAAGACATAGAGATTCTGATAACAAAGGACCAAACAGAAATCTTGGAAATTAAAAATACAATCATTCAAATGAAAAAAACTCAGTGAAAAGTTCCACCAATAGACCAGATCATGCAGAATAGAAAATTTCAGGGCTAACAGGCAAGGTTGATGAATTATCACATGGCAGACAGTAACAAAGAAAACAATAAAATTGTGAAAAATAGTTTGGCACTGGTAACCAAAAAGTTGTCAATTTGGACATGTTTAAAAGACCAAAATTATGAATTTCAGGAAGAAGACAGCACCAACATATAGATTAAAAGCATAGAAAAATCTATTCAGTTGAATTATAGAATAATAGCAGACAAATTGCCATATCTTGAGAAAGACATGGGAAATTCAGGTATAGAAGGCAGCCTCAAACACAGATCACACAGATCCCATGTCATAGTATATTTAAAATGCCAAGAGTCCAGAACAAGGAAAGAACATTGAAAACTACAAGGGAAAAGCACTAAGTCACTTTAAAGGTAAACCAATCAGAATAACTGCAAATTTCTCAACAGAAATTCTTTTCAGGTCAGGAAGGCATGAAATCATGTATTTTAAGCCTTGAAAGAAAATAACTGCCAACCTAAATTACTATATTCAGCAAAGCTGTCCTTTATAACTGAAGAAGAAATAAGTGTAGATAAGCATATATAAGCATAGACTACAGGAATTCATGACCACTGAACTAGTCTTGCAGAACATAAAAAAATTCTGCATATGGAAGAGGAAGAGTATATAAGCAACTTAAAATTAGGAAGGAATCAAATTTAGAAAAACAACAGTGTGACAGGGATTCATACATACCTTTCAATAATAACTCTGAGTGTAAATAGTCTTAATTCTCCAATAGAATTATGGGAATAGATGGGAAAATTCAATTGAAAAAAAGATTCAATTCTTTGCCGCCTGCAAAGATCATACCTCACTTGCAAAACATGCAGGGACTGAAAATTAAAGGATGAAAAATAGTATTTTATGCAAGTAGAATCTGAAAGAAAGTGGGAGTTGTTATACTTGCATCTGACAAAAAAAGACTTCAAGCCAAAATTAGTCAGAAGAAACAAAGAAAGCTAGTACATGTTAGTTAAGGGAACAACCTACCAAAAAGATATAACAATTATAAATTTATGTGTACCTAACAGTGCTCAATTCCATCAAATAAACACTACTTGACAGAAAGGTGCAGACTGACCCCAATACAGCAATAGTGGACAATTTCAATATTTTACTCAGCAATAGACAGGTCAGCCAGACCCAAAAAACAACCAATCAAACAAAAAAACATATAAAAGCATAAACAGAAAGAACCCCACCACTATCACCACTACCACAAACAGACAAATAAACAAAGGAGCATGAATTAAACTGGACCATAGAGCAAATGGACCTAACAGAAGTCTATTCCATCCAATAACTTCATAGTAATAAACATTCTTTCAACAGTTAATGGCACTTTTCTAAAACAAATCATATTTTAGGCACTAAAAATACTAAAAAATTGAAATAATTTCTTGCATCTTATTAGATCATAGAATAAAATAAAAATTGATGGCAAGAGAAACTACAGAAACTGTACAAATACATGAAGATTTAATAACTTACTTTTAACTGAACAGTGGGTCATTAAGTCAAAGAGGAAATTTTAAAAATTCCTACAACTCAATGAAAATGGAAGCACAACATATCATAACTTGGTAACAGCAAAGGCCATTCAAGAGGAAAAATTTATAGCTATGAGTGGACAGCCTACATAAAAATTAGTGAGATCCCAAATGCATCACAAGACCTTAAAAAAACAAACAAGAAAAAACCCAGAACAAAACCCAATAGAAGGAAAGAAATAATAAAGATCAGCATTCAAATCAATGACATTGAAACTAAAAAATGATGCAAAGGATTCATGAAACAGAGTTCTTTGAAAAGATAAGCAATAGTGTTATCAATATGTGTTATTTTAATCCCTTAGAGAGGTTAACTGGTTGGTCTAGACCTGGTCTAGGGCAGAGATTTCAGCCCACATCATCTGTCTTCAAGGCTGACACGCCCTCTGGCCCTCATCACCAGGGAAGTCTCTCGGCTGTGGCTCTTCCTGCCATGAGACAGCAATGATGCAAGAATGACAAATTCAAGTGCTATTTTTTTTTTAACCACAATGAATGATTCTTTAGAGGCATGACTTTTGGAGGAAGTGGAAAGTTCAGAAAACCTGATTATTACTTTTATTTTTCTTCTTTTTATTTTTTCATATTGTCTTTCTTTCTTGGAAGTCTTCTTACTAGGCCTTTAAATAATGGCATTCACCTCCAATCATGCTATTCAATGCACACTTGTGCACCTTGTGGAAATAGTCATCAGCTCCAGCTACTGAGAGATACTCTTGGAAGGACTGGCTTCTTTTAGTGCTGCTTGGGAGGTAACAGAACCATTTAGCGTCTTCTCCACTGTAATATGGCTAAAAATAACTGAACTGCCATTTTCTTCAGTTTTCAGTTTAAAGACCATATGATCTCCTCTGAGAAAATGTGAACAGAGGGGAAAATGCATTCCTAATTCTGCCATGTGTCTCAGTAGCCACACTAAATCATGAGCACCCTCTGAGTTGTG
>PVJX010024857.1:0-27592 GCA_004027295.1 Dolichotis patagonum | reverse complement strand
GAGCCCCTCACCCCACACAGGCTCCTCCTAGGACCTGTGACCTAGGGTGGCAGTTCCTTTGTGCCCTCCTCCAGCTGCACAGCACAGGGAACCCCCACCCCTGGGGTTTGAGACCTCAGGAAGAGCCACAGCCAGGTGCCCTGCAGGTGACAGCTTAGACCCCCAAACCATCTGTCGTCCTCACTGACCATCTTCCTACCACAGCCTGCAGTGGCTGCTGACCACAGGTGCCAGAACTGGGTCGCAAAGCGTATGGTGGAGACCCCGACACACCATCCTGCCTACCACCCTCAAGGGTCTCCAAGGGAGAGAAGCAGGGTCTAGGTCCCCTGGGCATGGCATCAGTAAGGGGTGGAGGGGACAGGGCCTTGAGGCAGTGGCGAGTGGACCCCAGGTCCCCAGGCAAGGCGACAGTGGCTTTACTCACATAGCTGCTGTTAGCCCAAGGCATAGCACCTCTACTCCACTGGAGTCTATGGCCATACCTCCCTTGAACATGCCTGAGCTTGTGAGCCCTGCTGTGCTGCCTGACTCTGTGTCACCAAGAGCCCAACTGCTGACATCCTGCCAGGCAGGCAGTCCTTGGGTGGGACACCACATGGACTGGGGGACATGGCTAGGTGACGATCTGCCCCAACTAGGCATCCCCTGGCAAAGTGAGGGGACCAGGGGGGCTGGGTATAAGCCCAAGTGCAGGGCACAAAGGGTTAATTTTCACCAACTGAGCACCTAGTACTGTGGACCCACCCACACTTCCCAGTGCTGGCTTGGTGTCCCAGCAACCTAGGGCATGGAACAGTGCTTGTGCTCCAGAGACTGAGGCACCCAGGGCTCCTCTTGGGCCAGCATAGGGGACTGGCCACCTCTGGCATTTCTGGGACTTGGGCACCACTCTGATAAATGGTCCCAGAGTGGGCCCAGGGCTGTGCTTGCTTGATGTGCCCTTTCTGGCTGTTAATTTTTACTATTTGCAGTACTGAGTATTGAACCCAGGGCCTTCGTACTGAGCTACATCCCCAGCCTTTTACTTTTTGAGAGGGGGTCTCAATCACTAAATTATCCAGGCTGGGCTCTAATTTGTCATCCTCCTGCCTCAGCCCCCTACTGTGCTGAGGTCAAAGGTGTGTGCTGCCACACCTGGATATTTGTCTTTGTTGTCAATACATTTTTAGTCTGTTATATAATTTATTTGGGGCAGGGTCTCACTAAGCTGCTGGCCAACAACTTGCTACACTCCTTTCTCAGCCTCCTGTGTAGCTGGGGTTACACAAATGTGCCACTATGGAGGCTTTACTGTTGTGCTTCACTGATTATTCATGCTTATTAGACTACACAGGCCTCTCACTCACACGGCAAGGCAGCCTCCGAGAGCACTCCCACACCATCAAGGGCAGCAGGCAGGACCTTTCGGCCACCCATCCCCGACCTGCCCTCCAGGACTCGGGTGTCTCCCATCCGGCAACTGGAAAGGCTGCTTGCTTTCTCCTGACTTGAACCTACACTCCTGCTGTCGTAATTTTATTGGACAGCAGTTCACACAGAAACACCTGGCTCTGGAGTGCACGGAGCTCAGTGGAAGGATGCTTGCCTCCTCTAGGACAGACCCTGGGTTCAGCCTTTAGGACCACATCAGTCCAATTCTGGACTTTGACTAAATACATCCATCTTTGTGCCTGTTCCACTTTTTCAATTTAAAAACACTCTGCTTTATTCTGAGATGTTTGCATTTAGATATCCCCATCCCACTCCCCACCCCACCCCTACTTCCTGCAAGGTTGCCGCACCCCAGATGCTGACAGCCACATAGCCATCCTCATGACCAACACATGCTCAGTCTCACGGTACTTATATGTGCATGTTTAGTCCTGTGCAGCATTATGCAGGTGTGGAAATGCATGGTCACCACCACACAGTACACTGCAAGGGTCCCTTGTGCCCTAGCAAGGCCTTTCCTGAAACTGAAGGAAAAGGGGTGGGGATGTACAGCTCAGTACCAAGGCCCTGGGTTCAATCCTGGTACATTTAAAAAAGAAAAAAAAAGGCCTCGATTCAGATATTTGGTTTGGTCAGATGCCTCGTGGAATCAGGGACAGGGAACCTCTGCTGGGGCTTGAGTGTCATGTACCAGGTGGCACAGCAATGGGCAGAGCTCCTGCAGCTTTCTGGTAATTAGGAGTGAATGGAGCGTAAAACAAACTCCAGAATGCTAAAGTCCTATCAGGCCATGCGGTGGTGACATCTGTAATCCCAGCTATGCAGGAGGCTGAGGGAGAATTCAAAGTTCAAGGCCAACTTGGGCAACTTCAGGAGCCCCTGTAGCAGGGACGACAAACAGGGCTGTGGTGCAGTGCAGAGGCAGTGCGCAGAGGCACATGTGAAGCCCCAGGCTCAGTGCCAGCACCAGAAGGCAAAGGTCCAGGTATACACTGTGCCCCAGCACTGGCATCTTTTTGTGGCACTAGAGATGGAACCCAGGGCCAGCTGCAGTGTCTCCACTTTTTCCTTGGAGAGCACTACAGTGATGGCCAAGAGCACAGGCTGACGGGCATCTGTGGTCTCTGCAGCCACCCAGCTCCCAGCAGTGGCAGCACAAGCAGCCAGACCACATGCCATCAGGCAGGCTGTGTCTGGCAGGCAGCATGCACACCCTAACCCAAGATGGGTGCACTTCGACCTTGCCAAGGCCACAGAGCCCTAGATTCGCTCTCCCTCTAGCACGTGGGGTTATCCAGAGAGTCAGGCACCAATACAGGGTGTGCCAGGTGGTCACACTTTTATGACACCACTGTAACAAAGCAGGAGCATTAGCATCATCCCAGGGGACACCAAAGGCTTTAAACTCTGCTCCTTGATGCTGACTGAAGATGCATTTGGATGACTGACTGGTTCTGTCCACAAGGGAAACAGGATGCCTGCCTTCTGTCCCCATGTGCAGTCCTTGTAGCAGAAGTCATGCACTGTGCCCCATATTGCTGTCTTGGTGGTGGGGTGTGTGTGTTTGCATGCACCACCTGGGGTCCTCTCAGCATTTCCTGAGGGAACCAGCAGGGTCCCCATCCATGTCTCCCTACTTTTCCTGGGGTGCCAATGTAGTAGAGGCCAGTGGGCCACTATGGCCACACTGGTACATGGCAGCCCAAGAGGCTTGCCTGTGTAGTGTTAACACTCCCAGTTTGGGTCCTGCTCCTGTCCTGACAGGAAACAGACTGAGGCAACCCTGGAGACTGGGGATGTGGCTCTGGCTGATGCCTGCTTCACGAGGCCCTGGGTTCCACGCCCAGCACAAGGCAACAGACCAGGCTAACGTCTAGATCCTGGTCCCAGGTCTCATCCTTCTCACCTTAGGAGTCCTCAGTCAGCCAGGACAGAACTCTCTCCTTTGCCAGAGCCAAGCTGGCTGGGGCCTGCTGTACCCCAAAGGCTTCCACAGCCTGCCACATGGAATCTTGTAAACCACTTTCCCTTTCCTTAGCAACTTTGTCTCTGGTCCTTCCAGAGTACCCATCCTCCCTGGCACGTATCCCCAGTGTGAGTGGAGTCCATGGGTTAGCAGAAAGAGGCCCTGAACCGACCTGGTCCACCTAAATAGCGGCTCAGCAGGGCTGTGGACAGGCGTGGCTTGTGCTTTGTGGTGCTATACCTCCCACCCAACTCCCCAGCTAGTTTTCTGTAACAGGGTTGGCTAACTTTTAAGAGAGCAGCTGAAGAGAAAACTTGTATTTTCACTTTTTTAGTGCAAGGCATGAGCCCCCCATTACCATCACAGAGCTACTACATGCCCAGCCCGGTTTTTGTTTGTTGAGACAAGATCATGCTATGTAGTTCAAGTTGGCCTGAGACCTCTTTCTCTTAAATTTTAAAGCCAGGCATGATTGCTTGGAGTTTAAGGTCAGCCTGGGTTGCAAAGGAAGTTCAAGACCAGCCTGAACCGGGCCAAGGATATAGCTCAAGGGCATAGCCCTTGCTCGGTAATCACAAGGTAATGAGTCCAACTCCCTGTAGCAAAAAACCTGTAAGACTAGCCTGAACTACACAGGGAGACCCTGGCGCAAAAGGTGGTAAGATGGCTCAAGATGCTACCCTGGTCTGTTTTCGTTAGTCAAACTCACTTAGATGAACTTGTCTCAGCACAAGACAGTCAGCAGGACTCCATGTCTGAACAGCCCGCGATAGCGGGTCTTTGGGGAGAGTGTGTTGCGCACCTGGAGTTTGCCACCCACCAACAGGTTCACGTGTGCAAAATTGCCCTTCGCCTGTGGGCCATAAGGGGGTAGGCCGGATGGGTCACTCTGGCCCTATGGCTCTGCCAACCTGCTCTGTAGACTAGTCAGCGTGTGCACTGAGGCACCCACAGTTCACCCCAATGTTTACACAGATGTCCTGGTGCACCCTAAAGGCTTAAGGTGAGCTCCTGACACCACTGTCCAGTGAAGACTGCAGCCCAGGTCAACAGCAGCTCAAGCCCAGCAGAGCCTTCTCCAGCCCCCAGGATCTCCATCTCCCTCCTCCCACTCCCCACCAGCACCTCAAAGAGCCCCATGCCTTGGGATGCCACATCACCACCAGGGGACATTGGATAGAGGGAGGCTTGTAGGCCAGAGCTGGGGAGCTCAATGTGGTATCTGATTTAACAAAACCCTTGGATTTAACCAAGGTGATCCTCTGTAGAAGCAGGAACAAAGGTACTAGCAGACTTCCACTGTGAGGCCAAGGTACCTCAATCACACTATCAAATGGTAGTGGGAAGATGAAGCCAAGGTACCTCAATCACACTATCAAATGGTAGTGGGAAGATGAAGCTAACAGTAGAGCAAGGCTGGGGGGCACACATCTGCAAGCCTAGCAGTAGGGAGGCCAAGACAGGACTCGTACCAATTTAAGGCCAGCATGGACTACTCAGTGATAAAACTGTCTCAACAAAACAAAAAATGTAAAGCTGAGAGAAACACCCAACAAAGTATTTCTGCATAGAATGTTTTGTGGCAAGTTGTACCACCAGGTGAGGTAACAAGCCACACACAGCCACCTGGGGTTGGATACTGCTGTGCCAGGTGGGCAGCAGTTTTTCACAGTAATCTAGAAATAGGTTTCAAGCTCAGGTGTATGCAAATCTTGTAATAATTTGTCCCTATCAATTTGGGAATGCATGTCCCATAGGAATCACTGTCCCATAGGAAGCACAACAAAACACTGCAGCCAGTACACCTCAAGGGAGACTAAAAATGTAACTCTTGGGGGGAGGGCCCATGGCCTTCAGCAGGTACGGAAGACTCCCAAATTCAGACTCCAGCCAGCCAGAGGCAGATGGGACATTGCATCAAGCCCCCAAATCACCCTGGGGGTCTGTTCCTTCACACCCCACAAGGTGCTTCAGTCACCATGTCCACCATGCACGTTGAACATTTTATTAGATTTTTATTGTAGCCTCAACGCTAAGTAGAGAGATTCAGATTTGATGTTCTATTATTTTCAAATCCACATGGAAATACATTAGGATTAAAGTGAGTGCTTGCCAGCCACCCAGTCATTTTTTGCTACCTGTTTGCTAAGCAGATAATCTGTGCCAGTCATTGTGAAAAAGTCTTTATTTTAAGAAAAAAATTTAGTTAACAAAAATTTTCTTAACAAGTTTCACTTAGCAAAATACACCCAAAAGGAAATCACATTACAAAGAAAGCTTTAAGTCAAGGCCTCACCAATTCCTACAGTATTAGTATTGTGTCTCAATTCTCAAAACTAACTCTTTTTAAAAAGCTTAAACTTAACCTAAAAGATTTATTTAAATGAAAATATAAACTAGAATGAACAAACATGAGAAATGTTCCTCTTTGAATTAGGGATCTAGCACCTTTGAGTTGTCCAAAAAAGTACATCTCCCCAAGGTGTTCACGGGTCGGCGCCAAGGATCCACGTTTCCTTAACATACTTAAGCTACTTAACTCAGGAAACACCACTCCAAGTATACTACCAAATGTTAATCGAGAAAAGCGGAAGAAGAAAATAGTTTAGTTTACTCAATATCACATGCTAGAAGGAAATTTTGCATGAGAAAACACTGAAGAGGTAATTTTTTAATCCAGATTTCACAAACTCATGGTGCAAAATGGGTCCCACAGCTTCCTCTAGTCAAACTGCTCCTCACTGTGTGTCGGCTGCCTGTGACAATCTGATTGAGGACTCCAATCTCCCTAAGAAACTAGTCATACCCCCCCATGCTGTTCTGACCGCTGTATCCAGCCCCGTAGCAGCCACTCACAGACTGGCTCTCTAGGCCGCTGTAGGTTGCCTGGGCGGCCGACACCCCCATGCCCTGCATCACCTGGCTGCTGTAAGCCCCATTGCTGGCCCCCGTGGTAGAATTGAGGAAGAGTTCTATGTAGCGGTGCTGCATGTTGGCCCTGTCCTTAGACATGGCTGCCACGGCTTCCTCGTGGGTGGCGAACTCCACATCGGCCTCGCCTGTCACTCTGCCGTCGGGCCCGATCTCGATGTGCACTCTCACGGGGTTGAGTGGCGAGAAGAAGTTGTAGATGTCGTTTTCGGTGGCTTTGTAGGGCAGCCCCCGCATGTGGACGCAGTGCCCAGTGGTGCTCTGCACTGTGAACTCGCCGTCTCCGTATCTGTGGTCATACATGCCGGAGAGACAGTAGCTGAGGTCTCTCCCGAACAGGTCGGTGGTGAAGCCGTAGCCGTCGCTGAGGCCGCTATACTCCTCGTAACCCCCGTAGCCCGCACTGTAGGCCCCAGAGCGCATCCTCTCCAAGCCCGCC
Source organism: Dolichotis patagonum (assembly GCA_004027295.1). NCBI lineage: Eukaryota > Metazoa > Chordata > Mammalia > Rodentia > Caviidae > Dolichotis > Dolichotis patagonum. The sequence goes on along the minus strand of PVJX010024857.1, from coordinate 20,822 downwards.
TGCTTCACGATGCCAATGTACCTCCGCGCGGTGCCTGGCCGGTCGTAGGGCCCTGGCCGCTGCACAGACATGAACTTCAGAGGCGGGTCAGAGTACGACCTCACCTCCTCCTGGCTGCTCTTGAACACCTCGATGTATCTGTGCCCGATCCTCTCCTTGTGCTTGCCCAGTGCCTTCTCAGCCAGCTCCTGCGAGGCAAACTGCACGAAGGCCTCGCCTGTGATCTTGCCCTCGGGGTCCACAGGCAGTGTGATCCCGTTTGGCACGATCTCCAACCCTGAGAAGAACTGCACGATCTCTTCCTTTGTGCACCCAAACGGGAGTCCCCGGAGCCGCACAAAGCCATCATTGGCGGTGTCGGCGCTGTTGGGGCCGCTGTGCTTCAACACCCAATCCATCTCGGTTCTGTGGGACTTGAATACCTCGATGTACCGATGCCCCATGCTTTCCCTGTCTTTTTTCAGGGCCATTTTGACATCATCTTCGGACTCAAGTTCAACAAAAGCCTCACCACTCTGCCTGCCTTCTCTAGTGTAAATGAAATGGACACCTGCAACCCCATCTCGAATCGTGCAGTCGGAGAGAAAGTTCTGCACGTCCTCAATTGAGCAGGACCAGGGCAGCCCGCGGAGCTTGACCACATAGCCTTCACCTCCCTCAGGGCCCAGCATCGTGAGCACTTGCCTGGGCGGTTGCTAGACAAGCTCGGGCGCAGCTGTGTGGCTGTAAGAAAGCAAAAACTACTTTACATGATTTTACTTTTAATAGGTACAAGAGTACGCAAAGAATACTAAGAAAGAAGCAACAGAACTAGATGAAGCAGTGAGAAATAGCCACGACCCACGCCTACAGTTCTATAGCACTTGCCAGGCCGAGGCAGGATGATCCCTAGATCTGGGTTAGAGGTTAGCCAGGGCAACATAGCACAGTGTCTCGAAAATAAATAAATAAATAAATAAATAAATAAATAAATAAATAATCTAAGGAAAGAAAACAAATACATTTCAGAGCTGAGAGTCAATGCCAGATTTTTTTAAAAAGCAGCACAGAGAAGGGAGAATAAAATTTTAAGAGCAAAGCAGTGATCTTAAAGTTTCAGTTAAAAGTGTTACCTTCTAGTGGCCAATTACTACAGGTTTTCAAAGAGAAGAAAAGAGAAATGAGTTTGACTGCAACATTTAGAATGATTAAGAACTTCTCAGAGCTGAGCCTATTGGCACACACCCACAGCCCCACCTACTCTGGAAACAAGCACATCACCTGAGCCAAGCCAGGACTTTCAGGGCCAGGCTGTGCAATAGGGAGACCATATCTCTTTAAAAAAAAAAAAAAAAGTTGGTGATTTAGCTTAGGGGCACAAGCACCTGCCTAGCAAGCCCAAAGTAAATTCAATCCTTGGTACCAAAGGAAAAAAAAGAAAAAGAAAACTGAAGGGATAATCTACAGAATGAGAATGTTTCTGCAACCTATGTACTTGGCAAAGAATTAATATCTGTAATATAACAAGAAATTCAAATAACTCAAGTTTAATGAAAAAGAATCCTCAGTCTTGCTGTAATTCCAGCATTTGGATGGGCTGAGCAATTGTACCAATTGGGAAATTTGACCATGTTCTCAAAAAAAACAAGAGACAAAGGGCCTAGAGGTTCAGTTGAGGAGGAGCGGGACCCCCACCTCCACTAGAGAGGAACAATCAAAGCTCTCATATGCCACAGAGTTTGAGTAAGTTTTGTTTCCCTCAATTGTCTTGTGAGGTCAGGCCCAGGTGAACTAGTGAGGCCCTCTGAGCCACACCCAGGGAGCAGACCACCCAGCTGTGAGGCCCTAGCTGGGGGCATACACTTAAATGTGGGATCACTGGACCTTAGGCTTCTTGTGTCCATAGGCAAGTGAAGACATGGCAACACCCACATTTTGCTGACAGTGTGAAAGGGATCCTGGGACAAAGAATGAACCATACCTTCACATCCAGTGAGGCTGAGATATCTCTGCTGACAGGGTTAAGTACACACAGCACCTGAAGCTAAACTCATGTGACACCAAAAGCAAGCAGGCAAAATGACATGGCACTGTGATTCCAATACTCTAGGAGGCTGAGGTAGTAAGAACTGAAGTTCGAGCCCAGTCTCAGGAACTTACAGAGACTTTGTCTCATAAAACAAATTGAATGGACTGGGGATATAGCTCAGGATTAAGGGTCACAATTAAGTCCCCCGGTGTCACCAAATAAACAAACCAATGACAACTGCAAGAGAAAGACAGCAAGGCAAGCTCTGAAGCAGTGTGAGAGTGAGATACCTATCAGCACACCCTCTATGATGCAGCCTTCACTCACTGTTATCTACTCCAGACCCAAATGGCAGGAACGCTCCCCATAAACTGTCACAGTGAGGAGTTCAGATTCCTCCATGCTCCCCAGTAACAGTGCAATAGCACAAGCAAAATAGATCTATATGCAGCAACTCAAAAATGCTGCCATGACCAAGCACTGTAATCTCATTCATCCCACAAACTGAGGAGCGGTGCAGGTCCTATCTGGGTACCGCCTCCCAAGCGTCATCCAAGCAGCTACCATAGCCCCCTTTCTCCTGGCCTCCTTACAAATTCATGGGTGTTGTACTGCCTTGGGGTGATGGCTCTAGGACCCCAAAGTAGGGGGCTCCTTGCACTCCTTCAGATCCACCACTGTCTATCCTGTGTATGTCTACATTGCTCACAGAATCTGGAGGTGCCACGAAGTTTTCCTCCCAGCCTTAGCCCAGCACCCTCCTGGAGCATGATCCACCTATCACCCACTGTATTGTCCCTGTGTCCTACTCCCAGCCACTCCCCCTTTTTCCCAGGGGTCCCCTAAACTCTGCTGTCACACCAACTTCTGAAAGTCTAAAGGTAACACCGTGGAAACACTGTGGAGCTGTACCCTCCTCATCCAGTCCCTACTGTCTTGTCCTCATCCCCACATTAGACCCCAAGTACAATGTCATCCTTCATGTAAGAAACTGCATTTAGTAATGTTAGCACACTGGGAGGCTGAGGCAGGAGGAATACCAAGTTCAATTTCAGCCTGGCCTTAGCAACTTAGCAGAAAAAGATTTTCAAAAATTAAAAAAATACCCCCCCCCATTAAAGACTCTAGGGATTTAGCTCAGTGTCTCAAGTGCTTGTCTGGTAAGCTCGAGGTCATGAATTCAATCCCCGGTACAAAAAAAATAAATAAAAATTTAAAAAAAGACCCGGGCTTTGCTTTACTCCAGTGGGAAAGCTTTGGGTTCAACTTGCAGTATTGCCTACAAAACCTATCCAACACAATCCACCACAACTGAGAAAGTTTCACATTTGGCTGTTCTATGCCCATAATGGCAGGTCAGGTGCGCACACCAGGCAAAGTGTGCAATGAAGACCAGTTTTAAGGTTCAGTGCTGACACTCTGGACAGGGCAGTTCTTTGTTATGGGTACTGACCACCTGTGCACTGTCAATGTGTGGCTGCAATCTCCCCTCTATCCACTAGAGGCCAGTAACACCCTTTACCCAGCAACAGCAGTGAACACCAGGCAAACATCACCAGAAACTAAGGTAAGACTTAAGGTAAGACTGCCCCCAGCCTGGAAAGTCTACAACTGCAGGTAACCAAGGTAGAAGGGAGGGTTCACAGTGCAGCTGTATTTTTGGGTTTTTTTAGATAAGGTCTCACACCAAGTTAGGCAGGCCTTGAACTATGTAGCCCCCCAGCTAGACCTGAACTTCAAGTGATCCTCCTGCTTCCCCTCTAGCGCTGGCTGGGATTACAGGCTCAAGTCACCATGCCAGGCCAGCCTTGCAGGCTTATCGCCACCACTTTCCATTTCCAAGAGGGGTCACCTGAAGGAAAGTCCCAAGTTCAGGCATTTGTCAAGAGGGAGCTGCCTCGCTTTGTAGATGGTTACCTGCAGCTCTCTTCTGGGCCCAAACCTGGAGAACCTCCTCCTTTATCTTTGCTTTGCACTGAGCTCTGCCCCTTCCCAGCCCCATTTGCAGCCCCTAGCTTAGCATTCTCCAAGGTCTCTTAACTGTCACTTCTACCCACGGTGCCTCTTCGTTTTTTACTGTTCCCAACAGAATATAGTCATTCCTTCCTGAAACCCTCTCTCCAGGTGGTTCCCACCTGATTCCCAATCTCCAGGGTCATCTCTGGGCTCAGGACACACAAGCTTTCCGCTCCCTGAACCTGACTGGAAAATATAGCTACCCCACTGTCTTCACACAAATGAACACCTTGTGCTTTGGACTGCTACAGCCCTCCAACTGCAGCACCAGTAACCTTATCTTCATCCACCCAGGAACTCTAGTATAAACTCATCTTCAACTTTCCCTAAACACGGAAATCCAATCAAACTCTAGCATGAGCCTACTCATGCTAAATATTATTCACTATTTGACTTCAACAACAGTGCTCTTAAGGGTAGAGCTCATATCATAATAATCCTAAATTGAAAATACTCTAAAAATAAAAGATTAACTTAAAACCAGGTGTGGAGGAGCACACCTGTAACCCCAACTACTTGGAAGGCTGAGACAGGAGGCGGCAAGACTGGACGGCAAGTGTCAGGCCTAAAAAATAAAACTGTAAATAAAACTGCACAACACTGTAATCCCAGTACTTGAAAGCCTGAGGCAGGGAGATTGCAGTGAGTTCAAGACCAGCCTGGAGTATACAGCAAGACCCTGTATCTAAAGCAAATATAAGGAGACAGACAGACAGACAGAATGAATTAGAGATGTAGCCCGGTGGTAGGACACTGGCCTAGCATATGTGAGGTCCTGCGTTCAATTTCCAGCAGAAAAAACTGTCCTCAAGGCATATTACTTACCCAGCTATCTTAAATCATATTAGCCTACATATGGGTAACCTTGTAACAAAGCACCTTATAGTATTTCTTTGTCCTATTTCTTGCTCTCATTCTGGTAGGAACTTGCGATTCCTAAGTACCTTCGTGTTCACAGCTGTAGGGTCGCTCCAGTTCCTCAGCACCACCACAGACCTGGTACCTCTGGGCCCTTGCTGCCTAAGCTATGCACGTGCCCCGGCTCCCTCCCCCTCGACCTGCAGGGCTGAGGAACACAGGCTAATTCTCCCCAGAGGCTGCCTGTGTGAAGACCTAATCCCGCTAATCTAATCCCCAGATCTCTGCTTCACCACCTTTTCCCTTCCCACAAGAGCACCCCCCACGCCCACACCCCAAACTCCAGGTCCCCACCTCACCTAACACTGACCTCACCTAACACTGTCGCTGTTTACAAAGCGTTTTCTGGCTGGGGGGGGGTGCCCTCGGGGCTGACTCTGCCCCACGCGAGTTCCAACAGCCGCATCCGTGCCGGCAGCGCAGGCCGGGGCTATGAGAGCGACTTAGACGCCGCCCCGGGAACAAGGGCACCGCGCGCAGGCTCCTGAGGCGCCTCCTCCGGGACGGAGCCGTTTCCGGTCCAGGCAGGAGCGCGCTGTCCTGAAACTCGGCTCCGGCTACTTTTGCGCCCTCTCCACTTCCCGCCCGTCTGTTAACTACTCTCAGCTGCACGGAGTCCCGAGTCTCTCTCCAACTAGGCTCGGGGCAACTCACCTGGATGTGGAGGGCGGCAGCGGGGCACACAGCGGGCACTCGGCTCGGTCGTCCTGCGGAGGAGAACAGAGACGGGCGTCGGCGGGGCCGGGGCAGGGGCGCCCGCGCGCCGCGAACTTCCCGCGATTGTTACATAAGGCGGGGGCCGGGACACCGGCCATCTTGCCCCGCGCCGCACTTCCGCCCGCCGCCCGCCCGGCCGCCCGCTACGGCCCGGATGCCTCCCCTGCTCCGCCGGCCGACTCACCGCGGTCCCGACCGGCGCACTGCCTCCGCGCGGCCGCAACGACTCCCAGGACGCGGCACGGGCGGCGGGCGCGAGAGCTTTTGGCGGGAAGCGGCAGCCAGAAGAGCGAGCGCGGCCTGCGCGCCACGGAGCCGAACAGCGAGCCGAGCGCGAACGCCGCGCAGGAAGGGGCGGGCGGGGCGGCTTCCGGGGGGGAGGGGCGGGCGGGCCGGAGTCCGCGCGCGGGTCACGGGGCGGGCGGAGCCGCCTGCCGGGGCTCAGCCAATGGAAGCAAAGCCTGCAGGTGCGGCCGGGCGCAGCGCCCGGGTGGGGGTGGGACTCCCGGCCCCAAGTCCAAGGTACCTGGGCGCGCGAGCTTCGCAGGCCCAGCGGCCCCGCGAGCGCTGCCACTCGACAGGACTGCAGGGCAAAGGTATGAGGAGGGCAAGATGATGTTTGCGGCTGGGATACGACAAGAAGCGAGACGGCCTGTCCACGGAACAGACTCAGGCAAACAACTAAGTGACACGTATGAGTCACAAGACTCGATTCCCGGAGGATTCACAGTGCACGAAACGTGCCTGGCTCCCGATGCAAACAGACCGGTAAGGATCTTGAGATGAGAAGGACTCGCTACACAATGGCACTTGCCTGAAAACGACGGCAACGTGGTTCTGTGTAAAATATGGGAACTGCCGTTCAAAAACACTGTGAGATGCCTTTAGAAATTATTCACAATGTTAGTAGATGGAGATAGAGGGGAAAAACTCCATGGCTCGCTGGTAGGCAAGGGGAGTTTACTATTCTTTCTGCTGTTTGAGAACAGTCCGTAATAACACTGCTACCAGCTTGGGGCTGGAGATAGAGCTTAGCGGCAAAGCGCCTGCCTGGCAATCTCCAGGTCTTGAGTTCGGATTACCAGTTAGCCCCCTACACCACCAAAAGCTACCAACTCCACTTGTAAGAGGATTCTCAAGATTCAATATCCAGCCATCTCTTGAGAGTAAACACACTCAAGAGAAGTAAAACTATTCTGAAGAAAAACTACCTGCAAAACTCATGTTTTCGGAAAGTACCCTCTATGAAAATGTTCTACACTGCCTAACAGTTAACTTTGTTAAGTTTGCTTCTTAAAATTTTCTTTTAATATACACTACTTGGAATTTCTAGGTGTTCGGCACAGTGCCTGGCTGACATTTCCTGTTCTAAGGCCAGGAGGAGTCAATTGTTTCCAAGTTGTGGTGTGACTGGAGGAGCTTTCCATTTATTTATTTATTTACCAGGAACTGAACTCAGAACCTCCTGCTTGCCAGGTAGGCAATGTGCTGCTGAGCTATATCTCCGGTGTGTGATTGGAGATTGCATGTTAGGAGAACACTTTAGGTGCTGTACATAGATTAAATAGTACTAACCAACGCATGGAGATAGAGATGGGAAGGAAAGACACATGTAGAAGATTCTGGTGGGACTGAGATGTTCAGTAAATTTACCAAGCTGGGTGTGGGGGACAACACACTAGTAACCCCAACACATGGGGAGGCTGAGGCAAGAGGATGGCAAATTTGAGCATGGCTTACTTGATGAGACCTTGTCTCAAAAAATATCAAGAATTAGCCGGGGATTTAGCTCAGTGGCTTAAGCGCCTGCCTGGCAAGCGTGAGTTCGATCCCCGGTACCAAAGAAAAAAAAAAAAAAAGAAATCAAAAATTTTTTAAAAAGCACTAATAAATGTATGGCAATTGCCCTGAACAAAAAATGGATAATGGGGGTTAGCTAGCCTGAGGAAATGACATTTAGAAGCACAGCAGGGTAGAAGTGTGTGGGGGTGGTGGGGTGGGAATTCCTGATAGAATTCCATGCAGACAAAAAGGGAACTCTTCTCTCAAATAGCTAACTAAGGTATTTTTAAGAATACAAGTTAGTGGGCCTGGGATTTAGCTCAGTGGTTTAAGTGCCTGCCTGGCAATGGCAAGCTCAAGGTTGTGAGTTCAATCCCTGGTTCCAAAAAAATAAAGAAAACTCATTACTTTTTCTCAAATTTTCAATTTTGTAGCCCTTTGCCAGTATGTTTTAGTTGAACCATACTACTGTTTTATTTTGTAGCCAAACATTTCAATCTGTGTTTAGTCTCAAAAAATTCATAAAACAGACCCAGGTCTATACTTCTGTGGTTTGTGCCTAATGATCTAGGGAGGCAAAATTCTGGGGTGGTAGTTTGTGAACAGAGCTCTAACCCATTAGTTATGGACATCTTCCAATTCTGTTGGAAATGGGGAGTTGATGGTCTCAAAAAAGAAAGAAACCTCCAAATGGGCTAGGCATGGTGGTACGCACCTATATTCCCAGCACTTGGGGAGGCTGAGGCAGAAAGATCATCACCGTTAAGTTCCAAGCCAAACAGCACTATATAGTGAAACCCTGTCTCAAAAACAAGATGCACAAAAAACTCCAAAGTAGCACTCCTATGAGGTCCATTCAGTGGGTCTCAAACATTTTTACTGTCCCGGACTCATCTGACAATACAATGCAAGTCTGAACCAACCTCAACTAAATATGCACTAACATACACAACTGTACTTCTCAGGGGTTCACAGTATCAGCTGTGAGAAACTCGACCCAATTCACACCTTGGCCAAGTCAGAAACACAACTATCCTAAGTGCTAGCTATTAAGGATCAAGAAACTGCAAATGGATTATGAGGCTATTAACATTTTGACTTCCACTTTTTTTTTTTTTTTTGGAGACATAGTCTCCCTATATAGTCCAAGCTGGCCTCCAGCTTGGAGCAATCCTCCTGCCGCATCTTCCAGAGTACTAGGATTACAGCTGTGTACCACCACACCCGCTGTTGCTGCATTTTAATCCACCAAAGAGGTTATGTCATGATGTGGATGCAATAAGACAGCAATTTTCTGTTACCTTTCAGTTTGAGACCCTTATTAGCTTGCTTACTGTAGTTAAATAGGGTAGTAATAGTTCCCTTGTAAGAAAATTTAAAAATAAAAATAAGACTCTTGTTGAGCATGGTAGTGCACACCAGTAGTCCCATGTCATGGCAGATCACCTTGATTTCCTGGCCAGCTTGGGTAAGGCTAGTTTGAGTTATATAATGAGATCTTCTTTCAATAGTTAAAATATAAACTATTACTAAAAGGCAAAGATGACAGTAGTAATGTTAGGTAAATAATACGATTGTTTTACAATTAACATAAACCAGGTGTGGTGATGTACCTGTAACACAAGTACTTAGGAGGCTTAGGCAGAAAGATTAGTGTGTAAGGCCAGCCTAGGTTTGAACTTTCGATCCTCTTGCTTTGGCCTCCCTCCCAGAATGCTGGGATTAGAGCCTATCTGAAAGGCACATTTTGTTAGCTTTTTTTGGGTTGTTTTTGTTTTGTTTTATTGGTACGGGGATCGAACTCACAACCACACGCTCACCAGGCAGAATCCCCAGCAAGGCACAACATTTTAAACCCAGCATAGAACACGCAGTTGTTGTTGGACTTACCATGGATTGCACTTTACAAATTTAAGAATCAACACGTTACTAAGGTTTGGCAGGACACACCTACAATCCTAGCTCTTGGGAAGCTGAGGCAGAAAGATCTCAACAGCACAGCTAAGATGTTTGCTAAGAAGTTTGTGCAGATTCTGCTAAAGGAATCAGAGTGGACAGACGAGGACCCTCGATCACCACCCTTGGCACCACCTTCCCTAGCCTTTGGTGCTGGCCCACAGGGAGCCTCTGCCCACATTCCTTCAGCACGATATTCCTGGGTCTGCAGAGTAGGCTGGCATAGTCAGTTCTAGTCCACAGCACACCGCTGTGGGAAAGAGTGAGGACTGAAACCCAGAGATGTGCATGCGGCCTGGGACTGGATAGGATAAGAAAGCACTAGACTAAACTATCAATTTTTAAAGAGGGAAAACCACACAAGTACTTTCACAAACTATTACAGAATCAAGTCTTTCTGGTTCTAGAAGTCACAGTTTTGAATTTGTGAATAATGAACAGACAGACCAATGGCCTGAGAAAAATCACAGGAAGTATCACAAAACAGAAAAATACAGAAAAATGGGGGAGCAAAGAAGAATGGTGATGTCACAGACAGATCCTCTTTGCAGTGGGTATAGCTAGACTTAAAGTAGTGACTGACTGCTATTTCTTCTCAGCCACAGGGTCTTTGCACTGTTATACATCCCTAGCCTTTTCACAAGTTTATCTTTATACAAAGTCTCCTTGTAATCCTGCCTCAGCCCTCCAGAGCTCTAGGACTACAAGCATGTGAGCATTATTTTCTTTAACTATCTGGAAATGTAAAATTCCACATATGACTTGCATTAAATTTCTATTGGCTAGCACTTGCTCTGGATCAAAACAATGCAAGAGCTACTTTCTATCTACCAATTATAAAGTGGGACCTTGTTTGGATCCTGTTTGAACAACATTTAAGCAAGCTGGTGCTGTGCAGCCTGTGGCAGTCATGCCTAGTATGCGCTGGGTTAAAATAAAGACATTACTATGCACCCCTCAACTCTTTTTTTTTTTTTTTAATGTGAACTAAGAGTGTTTAGAAAACAGGCTTGGAGACATGCACCTGTAATCCTCAGGAGGGCTGAGGCAGAAGGCAAGCGTGGGCAATTTAGTGAGGCCATCTCAAAGACAAAGGGGATAGGGGTGCTGCTCAGTGGTAGAGAGCTTGCCTACTATGTGTGAGGCCTTGGGTTCAATCCCCAGTACCACCCCTAGAGAATATGCAAAATATTCATTTTATAGGGGATTAGGAGTATAGCTCAAGGGCAACAACACATTCTCTTAGCATATTCCAAACCCTGAGGTTCCAGCACCACCAAAAAAGATCTTATAAAATGGCCTAGAATTTGCTGTAAAACAAGCTGGGGCTGGGCTGATTTTGGTTCTCCCTCTTGCCCACCCAAGCCTTTATAAAAACACTTGCTCAGCATTAGGTGGGAGTCCGTCAGATACAGGTCCCAGACCAAATTGTGTCCCTGAACAAGTGATTTCTCCCAGCCTCCATTTTCTCATCTGTACCATGGGTTAGCAGACAGGAAAGGGAGTCACACACCTCTTCCATGGCCAGCTAGGAAGGGTTAAGTTGGGTACATGCCCTGGGCTTTGGTTGGTCTGTCTGCTCTCAAAGGCTTTGGGCTGATACTTCCTTTTTAAAATGACATCTTCATTTGAGTTTAAACAAACAAAAAACCCTTCATAACATAACCCTAAGTAAAAACCTAAATCACTTGCCAGTTTTAAAAAGTAACAACACTACAAAAAAGGTACTGGGCTAGAAAATTCTGGTTGGTGGGAAAGCATTTTGCTGGCATGCAGGAGGCCCTGCTCTGGATTCACAAATGTAAAAGTTATTAAATCAGAAAGAGACCATAAGGGGCTGGGTATTTAGCTCAGTGGCTTAAGTGCCTGCCTGGCAAGTGCGAGGTCATGAGTTCGATCCCTGGTACCAAAAAAAGAGAAAGAGACCATAAAATGTAAATAAATTTGCCTTACAGTATTTCATACAAGAACATAAACCCTTCTAACGCAAAAGACAAACTTGCTTTCAAAGTAATCTCTTAGTATTCACTACAAGTAGAAATTGAGCTACATATTTTAAAATGAAATCTCTTCTAGAATTAGCACTTTGAAAACCTTTTCATGGACAGACCCAATGATACGATACGTACTTTTTTTTGTCTAATCACAGAACCGGAGATACTCTCGTACTTACTACTAGAAAGTAAAACTAGATTTTAACAACACGATGAAAATAATAAAAGACTGTATAAGATGGTAAGATGCGTTTGTGAACAGTAGCTGGAGGCAGCCGGGTCCTGGGAGAGGCGAGGAACCGCGAGCTCGCGCTCCATACACTAAGCAGTACGTATATCCAAAGCAAAGGTCAGGCCCGGAGTTCCGCGAAGCTAGTCTCACCTCGGCGGGCGCGGGCACGCGCGGCGCCACGAGGAAGAAAAAAGGGCCGCCGGCGCCGAGCTCGACGGGCGGGCGCAGGGGCGGGGCACTCAGCCTAGTGCAATCCGGGTGCCCGGCCACGTGGGCGCCGCCGTCGTTTCCCTGGGGCCCAGAGCCGGCTGCACGCGGCCTTTGGGGCCCACCGCCACCTGAACGGCAAAATATACGCCGCGCCGGCCCCAACTCTCAGGCCGCTAACCCCAGCCCGTGAAACGACCGGGGGTGAGAGAGATTCGGCACCTTCAGGCACAGCTCACACTTTCCTGACCCCAAACATGTCGCCGAGTCTTCAATCTACCAAGGGTATGGAACTCGACCTCGGATCCCGCCTGAGCACAAACGCTAGCCCTACGGCCTCACCACGAGAACTTAGTTACCTCTCCACCCCTGCGGACCCCAAACTCAGACTCCGCCTGAGCCCAGAAGTCAGCCCCTCGATTCCACCACGAGCACCTCATACCTCCCCAACCCGGGTGCAGATTCCGAACTTGGTTCCTGCCTCCCAACCCCAGTCCCATGGTTACACCCAAGGTGCGGACGTCGACCCCCCGGCGGCCTCACCTGGGGCTCTGAGTTTCCGCGCTCCCGTCTTACACTGGCGTCTCGGTCGTCCCTCGGAGCACCTAGAGGGTGGAACGCGGGGGACTTGGCAGTTGCAGCACAGGCCGTTGGGGCTTGTTTACTGTCACCATGGAAACCCTGGCAGCGCGCGGGCGGAGCATCAGCCAGGCGGGGTCAGCGCGCAGCGGCACCGGCCTTGGCTCCCGCCCGTCGAACGCACGAGGCGCTTCCGGAAGCAGCCCTCCTGCGCTCTGCGCGCCCAGCCCAGGCTCGGCCCCGCACTCTGGGCACTCGGGACAGCAGCCCCGGCAGCCCAAATTCCCGACCCACCGCCAGTGCCGGCGTGACCGCGACTGGCTTCCCCTGAACCCCACCTTCCTCACGAAGACACCGCACAGCGTTGCTTCCACGACGGAGCCGGAAGGACGCAAGGACGGTGGTAGGGCGGAGCTTCGGCGGCGGAAGTCAGTGGGCGGGGCCATGACGGCCGTATTGTGACGCTCCCAGAGCGGGCCTGGGGATTGGTCAGCCGGGGCCTGAGGAAGGAGGCAGGCGAAAGCGGGGAGCGTAGCGCAGGCGCAGGTGCGGCCCGCCTGGGGGAAGGGAGTCTTGGGGAGTGCTTGGCGACCTGGGGAACCCGGAACCGAGTGTAGAATGAGAAAGGGGTTCCCGAGGTCTCGCGGCGTGAGAACGGGCCGACTTCGAAGTGAGACATCTCGACCACCGATGCTAGGGAGACACCGTCAGGTGCCTTCAAGGGCGAGCGGTGCCAAAGCTGCGAGCCTAGCTCCAGCCTGGCCCTCAGGGACAGAGCGACCGGCCGATGTCCCCTCTGGCCTGGGCCCGCCCTGCACCTGACCGACGGCTTCTTGCCCGCGCCAAGGGTTCCAGCACACAGATTTGTATTAGGGACTGAGGGTTATTACCTCAAGGGGTGCAGTGGTAGAGCCAAAAACAAGTCTCCAGGGGTTTTTTGTTTTTTTGAACCGTGGTCAAGTTTTAACATGTTCCATAGTTACAAAAATTGTTAAGTAAAACAGGCTATGGTGGTGCATGCCTGAGAGTGTGGTAGTCCCCGCACTCTGGGAGGCTGAAGCAAGAGGATTGCAAATTCAAGCACAGTCTGGGCAATTACTAGACCCTATCTCAAAATTTTAAAAAGGCCCTGGCGTGTTTTTGCACGTCTGTAATCCCAGTACTAAGGAGGCTGAGGCAGGAGGATCACGGAAAGTTCGAGGCTAGCCTGGGTTGCATAGCAAAGACTTTGTCTCAAACAAACAAAAAAACGACTGAAAAGACCCTGGGTCAACCCTAGCACTCCAAAAACAAAGTGCTAATTGGTGAATATTATACAGGATCTCCTTGTCTGAACTGTTTGTAAATTTTCTGATGTAAAATTTGGAAAGTTTAATTCATCTTGGACCATTTAGGGAATAATAAAAATAAAGTCTGGGATATGCCCTTTAGTGCATGGATCTAGGTTTCAATTTCCATTAAAGAAAAAAATGCCAAATTAAAATTTTCATTAAATTCTGCCTGGAGGTATAGCTCAGTTGTAGAGCACGTGCTTAAGATGTGTAAGTTTGCCTCACTGCCATCCTACTGGAAAGCAAACACAGCTATTTCCAGGTGCAAAGAAATTTGTGCAAAAGGTGGTACTTCGGAGGGGGGCAGTGCTGGACCTCACACCCACCTACTCTGGAAACTGACGTGGGACGATCTCTTGAGCCCACAAGTTCAAAACGAATGTGGGCAACACCCCCAAGAAATCCATTTCCAAAAATAAACTAATGGTGATACAACTTTTGGGTACTACTTTTTGGTATACTTTATATCCAAATGAATTTATTTTTTGGTACCAGGGATCAAACTCACTACCTTGCACTTCCTAGGTAAGTGCTTGAGCCACTGAGCTAAATCCCTGGCCCTATCCAAATGAATTTAAAGGAGGGGCTCAAATATTTTATGCATATGTTCACAGTGGCACTTTTCATAAGTCAAAAGATAGGTGCAACCCAAATGTCCACTGACAGATAAGTGGGTGAACAAAATGTACACACAAGAGAACTTTATTCAGCTTTAAAGAGAGGAAATTTCAGATGCAGGTGGCAGTATGCATGAATCTCAGGCAACATGCTAAATGAATCAAGTCACAAAGGGCAAATACCGGGCTGGGGATTTGGCTCAGTGGCTTAAGTGCCTGCCTGGCAAGCGCAAGGTTGTGAGTTCGATCCCCAGTACCAAAAAAAAAACAACAACAACAAAAAAAAAAAAAAAAGGGCAAATACCAAATAATTGCATCTCCAAGAAGTACCCAGAGTTGTTAAATCCACAGGGACAGGAGCTGAGGAGGCAAAGACTTTAATGTGTGCCAAGTTGCAGCTTTGCAAAATGAAGCTACTCTGGAGAATGTTTATGCAATCATGAATGTCATACACACCACTAAATTGTACACTTCACAGTGGTTAAGATGATAAATTTTATGTGTATTTTATTATCATTAAAAAGTAGGGGCAAGGGCTGCAGTTCAGAAGTTTAATGTAAAGTGGAGACCTTAGGTTCCATCAGTAGCACCAAATCATAATTAGAAAAAAATTAAAAAAATGTGAACAGAAATTCTCAGTGACACTGCACAGGTCTCAAATGCTCATTGGACCTTGTATCCCCACAAGGCAGCTTCACACTTAGAAAAAGGAAGGCTGAAGGGGCTGGGGATTCAGTAGCATAAGTGCCTGCCTTGCAAGTTTGTGGTTGCCAGTTCAATCCCTGGTAGTGATTTAAAAAAAAGAAAAAAGGCTGAGCATGATGGTACACACCTGTAAGCCCAGCACTTAGGCTGAGCCCGGAGGATCCTGTGAGTCTGAGGCCAGCCTATACTACAAAAAAGCCAAGTGTGGTGCCACACACCTGTAATCCCATCACTCTAGAGGCTGGGCCAGAAGCATTGGTGGGAGTTCAAATTCAAATCCAGCCTGTAGCTGGGTGTGGTGACATGCCTGTAATCCCAGCACTTTCGAGGCTAAGGCAGGAGGATCGCTGCAAATTTGAGACCAGCCTGAACTGCATAAGAAGACTCTGTCTCAAAAGACTAAAAAAAAAAAAAAAAAAAAGCATGCACTACATAGCAAGACCCTGCCTCAAAAAAACAAAAATAATCTGCAACTGGGCACAGGCTGTCCAGTTTCTTCTGCCCTAAACCCCTGCCTTTATGGTCTTCTTCATGGCTGGAATCCCTTTATCTGAGACATTTTGGTTATTATTCTGATTATTTCATTATGAGCTCCTGTTTAGGCAGTTTCATTTGCATGTACAGAAGGAAGTATAATCTGATAATTACCCTTCCACTTTTGGGGCCTCTGTACCTCCCCTTGGTCACCTGTGAAATTTCCTCTAAGATGGATGAATCCCCACTGAGATCACTGTCATCCAACGACGGAAAGCAAGGGTGTCGACGTGAGTAGCACTCACCTGTAATCCCAGTACTTTAGGAAACTGAGGCAGGTGGATCACAAGCCCAAAACCAAAGTTAGTGATGTAGCAAGACCCTGTGTCAACATAAAGGGATCTTATGATGGTGCACACCTGTATATTGCTGTGAGCTTGAGGCCATTGTGGGCTACAAAGTTCAAGGCCAGCCTTAACTACAGAGACCCTGTCTCAAAAAACAAAAATCTTAAAAAACAAAACCCATAAGGAGTAGGGATGGGGGAGTTTTGTGGATACAGCTCAGTGAGAAGGGCCTAGGTTCAATTCCCAGTACTGAAAAGAGATGAAAGAAAAACAAAAGCGGCTTGTTGTAAGGTTCTCTCATCTGTTGTGGATTCTGTTTTGTTTTTGAGACAGGGTCTCACTTCATAGCTCAGATTGGCCTCGATTCACAGTGATCCTCCTACTGCATTGGCTTCCCAAGGGCTGTGGTTACTGGCGTGTTCCACCATTTCCGGCTAGATTGTCTCATTTGTAAACAGTGCAGGGACCTGTGGTATGGCCCAGAGGGCAAGGGGAGCCAGCCAGCATCAGAGAGGTTTCATTAGTCAAGGGCCCAAATGTGGCCCGGTTTTTACCAACAAGTTTTAGTAGTGTAGGATTCCTATTTTAGACAAAGATTGATTGGACTTACGTTACTTTTCTATTAGTCTTATTTCATTAGTATGATTTTATTTATTTACTTTTTGGTTTGAGAAACCTTCTTGCTTTGAAGTTGAGGCAGGCCTTGAACTCACTAGGTAATCTAGACTGGCCTCAGATTTGCTGTGATCTTCCTGCCTCAGCCTGCCAAGTGCTGGGATCATAGGCATGTATGTATGTGATTTAATTGAATTTTTTAATTGTGAACTGGGCACAGTGCCTCACAACTGTAATCCTAGCACTCTAGAGACTGAGACAGGAGGGATTTCCATGAGTTCAATGCCAGCCTGTGCTAAAAAGTGAGTTCAGGGCCAGACTGGACTACAGAGCAAGACCCTGTCTCAAAAATCCAAAAATAAGTAAATAAATAGGGCTGGGAATTAGTGGGCAGACCCTAGTTTCAATCTCCAGTTTAAAAACAAACAAACAAACTAGGACTTGCCACTTCCTATCTAGATGACCTTACAAAGTCTCTCATGTGCGAAGGTGATATAAATCTAGCCATCTCTCAGGGTTAATATAAATTGTGATAAATGCTGCATGTGCTGACTTGCTGACATGCCTGTAATCCCAGTACTAGAGAGGCTGAGGCAGGAAGATGAAAAGTTCAAAGCCAGCCTGGGCAACTTAGTGTCCCTACACTAAAACCAAAATAGAAGAGATGGGCTGGAACTCCGCCATAGCGTTGCCTGGCATAGGTTCAATCATATCACTGCAGAAAAGGGAAAAAAAGATCGGTGGCGATATAAATACCTTGTCCCACACAGTCCTGAGCAGATGGCTGCCGGCCCTCGGGTAGGAGAGGGGGGTTTCTGGCACACAGACAGAACCTGGCTTTCCTGAGGATGGGGCCGAGCTGCTTTTGGGTTCTTGGCGTTATAGCTGGGCTGAAGGACATGCACTGTGTCTCATAGCCCTGTGGTGGCTCTCACCCTGGGGCCCCAGGATCTGTGCTGGTCGGGTGGGCCCCAGGGTATGCAGCAGGGAGGTTACAGCTCCAGGAGCTTCTGCGTTCTGACAGCCAGCTGAAGGCTTCAGTGTCTGGTGTGCAAAGTCACAAGCAGTAGCCAGTCTACTGCCAAATGCAAGATGGAACCTGTCTGGCTACACCTGACAGAGTCTTACATTTTAATTATTTAGTGCTGGGATGAACCCTGGGCCTCAAGCACGCTAGGCCTGTGCTCAGCACCCGTCTGTTCTTCATTGACTTTTTTTTTTTTTCTTTTTTTGCCGTACTCGGGATCAAACTCACGACCTCGCACTTGCCAGGCAGACGCTTATGCCACTGAGCTAAATCCCCAGCCCTGGCTTCACTGACTTTTTACCTCCCCGGTCCAAGCTCCTGCATGACACTGCTCTCCATGTTCATCTGGGGATGAGTCAGTCACACGTGTGAGGAGCACGGAGGCGATGACTCAGCATGGCTTTTGTTCCGGTGTCTCTGAGATTCTTGCTGGGAGGTAGGAACATGTCTGAGGAGCATTGGGGACCGAGGCTGCTGCACACCTGTGGATGCCCGGATTCTGAGTGGGGTGCAGAGAGAAGCCCTGTAGCTGTCAGCACTTCTGGAAATGCAGTCACCACAGCAGGCTCAGAGACCTTTAGAAACATTTTGAAATATTTCATCATTCAGAAATTCTGTTGCTAAAGTTAAAATTAGGGACCAGGAAAAAATGGAAACAAAGCCTTTGTAAATGGGGAGTGGAGGAGGGGTCAACGGGGGGAGGGGGTAGGGGAATGGGGGAAAATAAACAAGTTATATTATGTACAGATACAAATTCTCTATGATAAATGTGATCATTTTGTATACCTAAATGTACCCATAAAATCTGATTGGAAAGAAAAACAAATGAGCAAAGAAATTCTACTGCAGTGGGTGTGGCAGTGCAAGCCTGTAATCCCAGCACTCAGGAAACTGAGGCAGGTTGTGCTGGAGGCTGGCCTGACTACTGCTGTTCTGAAAGATCTTGTTGTCTCCCAGCCCTGCCCCCAGCACCCCATGGTTCTGCAGCCTGTGCCCCAAGGGACCTGTGGGAGGAGAGAGGAGGCAAGCACAGGGAACAGTGTGTGGGCAGAATGGGGAGTACACAGGGAGGCGGAGGCCAGAGGGCTGCAAATTCAAGCCCAGCCCAATCTAGCAAGTTGGCCAGACGAGACCCTGTCTCAACATTTTAAAATAAAGGGCTGGAGATGTAGTTTGGTGGGAAGGCCCTGGGTTCAGTCTCCACAATCACAAAAATAAAATGGAGAGGATTAAAGGGCCTCTCCTTTAGCTGAGTGGTAGAGTAACCCTGGGTTTATCACCGGTACTAAAAAACAAGACATCTTAGCTGACTGCTGTCAGAGGGATACTCAGAACCCACCTGGCCCTTTTCCCAGGGGCATCAAGGCCTCCTTGGTCTCTTTGCTCGCTGTACCCTGCTGGGGTGTTCAGCCAGGATTGAGGGCTGGCCGGGGTACTCGACAGGTTCCACACCCCCACCTCTGTGCTGTGGAGCAGAAGTCAGTGTTCTAACCTCACCTGCAGAAGATATGGCAAGGTCAGATGCCGGTCCAGAGAGAACTAGAATGAGTTCTAAAGTCGAGGTGCACTGGTGAACCCACAGGGCAACAAGCATCTAACCCCCTCGCAACCCCCAGATGCCTGGAATCTCAGACTGAGCCCTGGGTACACAGTTTACCTCCATATAGGTACCTACTCACAAGGTATGATCAACATATACACTGCATGTTTAAAGTTTTAAAAATGTATTACAGTAAAAACATTGCTGTAAACTCCACTCAAAAGCCCTCCCCCCCGCCCCAACACACTCATCCCATCACCTTTCAACTTTCTGCAGCATCTCTGGAGTCTTCTTCCTGAATGTCTTTAGTTGTGCTGTTCTCATTGCCTTGATGTCCTGATTGGGTTCAAAATACTTACCTTTCATGGTCATTTTTATTTTAGGAAAGAACAGAAGTACCAGGCCAGGTTAAGGTGGCTGAGGACACAATGTCATGCTTTTAGGAGCCTTTCCCCCCATAGGATGGCACTGCACAGCATCATTCACTGCATTTTTTATCACATTTCATAAAGACACTCAGAAAAGAGGACTCTTAGAATTGCTTCAGGCCAGACATACAGAGTGTTTTTCAAATGAGGGGGAGGATTTTGAGGGGGATTAAAGGCAATATATTACTATAAAAATTTTTATTATTTAAACAACCACTTTTTTTTTTTGAAACACAATCTCACTATGCTGTCCAGGCTGGCCTTCAACTTGTGATGATCCTCCTGCCTCAGTGCCCTCCAAGTGCTGGGATTACAAGATTCACTGTGTATTTTGATCAAACTTGGTATCTCTGATAAAGTTCAATTTATGAATTAGGCGCAGTAAGAGATTAACAGTAATAAAAACAACAGCATTGTTCTGCCATAGTCTGCTGTGCACTCCCTCCGCAATGCTGCCGACTGCACTTTCTCAGCAGGCCTAGGTTTACAGGCTAGAAATGCTGGCGAGGTGGAGCCCAGTCCTGGGAGGGAAGGGGCAGGGTGGCCCCAGCGAGGTCAGGCTCCACACAGCAGGAAGCCACCTCAAAGTAGCAGTTATTTATGCCTGGAATTTTTCCACTTAATATTTCTGGTCCACAGTTGACCGGGGCTGACACCTGAGGAAGTAAAACCACAGAGGACAATGCCTGTCCTCACAGGGCCTGCAGAAAGGGCACGCTCCAGCAGGCAGGTCACTGGGGGGGGTGGGGCACAGGAGCAGGGAACTGTGGGCACCCTTACTGTGGTTTCTGCAGGAAGGAGAAGGTTCAGGGGGCTCGGGGCACAGCAGCTGCCTGCTACCTGGCCCTGGGAGATTAGGGTAGGCGTGTGATGCCCAGAGTGTGGGAGCTGGATAAGGAATGCAGCTGGGGCTGGGGATTTAACTGGCCTCGGCTGTGTGGAGAGAGGAGCGAACTGGCCTCTGGCCAGGGCTTAAAAACTGGGTCAAGGCAGTGCACACCCATGCCCGACCCTCCTTACGGGAAGCAGTGGCCTTTAAAGAAATTTACCTGACTGTAAAACAAATTTTGTTACTCTCTGATCCCAGTACTGCAAAACTCCTGACTGTATATTATCTTCAAACTCTTTCTTTTTTTTTTTTTTGAGACAGGATCTCACTATGCAGCTGGCCTTGAATTTCAGGTGATCCTTCTGCTTTAGCTTCTGCAGTGCTGGGATTATAGGTGTGTGCCATCATGCTCTGTTTGAATTTTTTGTTTTTGCTTTTTGAGGGTTTTATTATACAGTTAAGGCTGACCTTGAATTCACTTTGTAGCCCAGGCTGGCCTT
>PVJX010024856.1:0-27603 GCA_004027295.1 Dolichotis patagonum | reverse complement strand
ACTGGGAACTCTAGATCCTTTTCTTATTATATATGAAAGTACATTCAAAAGCATAGCATAAGTATAATATTTTTAAAATATTTAAATTCAATGGAGAAGAATGCTTACAGATTAATTTAGGGCATAAATATTAAGAGATATATACATACATTTTATATATGACTTAGTTTATAGTATAGTGTTCTGATAGCCCTCTGTTATGCACTTCAACTTCTGACCTGTCTCTGCTTCTCAGATGGAATAGGTTAGACTGAGATCTGGCTCTACAAAAGCAGGAAACTAAGCTCTCATTGTCTTCTCAAAGAAATGTTGGTGGGCTCGCAGGAGGATGTGAAAGGACAGACAAACTTGGAGGGAAGTTTACAAGCCTTAGAGAAGGCAAGGTGTTAGACGCCTAAAGAAACCCATTATATTAAAAAACTGAAAGAGTAAAAAGATCCAAAATGTGTAATAGATACTGAGACAATGAAATGGAAGAAAGTGCTCTAAAGGATATGACTATGTGTATGTTTAAATGTGCAGGATAGATAATCATACCACTAAGTTTTTGTTAGTTCTTCAAACAGAATGGTTTGTACTGTCATTGTTTGATTGTCCACTTCTTATTTTTTTGTTTTTTTAGAAATTTTATTTAAAGAGAAAAAAAAAGCAAAACAGAAAAAAGGGTAGAAATAATACAGAATTTTTTAAAAAGTAAGAAATCACTAGTTGATAAATTACATATTGTCCTCTTAGAAAGAGTTGTTCATGTTACAAAATTAAAGCATACAGAGTGGACATTCAAACAGTGAGGCTGCAAATGGTTCTGTTCAATAATCCAACAAAAACTTAGTAATACAGTTATCAATCCTACACACTTAAACATAGATGCAGTTATGTCCTTTAGAGCACTTTTCCTCCTTTTGCTTTTTAATTCCATTATCTGTTTAGTTGTATCATGTTTCAGCTTGCTCAGTACCCCACTGATCTGTTTTGTTGTTGTTACTTCCTTTTTAATCACCTTATATAATTCTGTTTTTGTTTTTGAGTTTCTCCTCATCCATGCTCCATGGATCAGCTTTGGTGGAGTTGGGAGTTTTTGGAGGTGTTTTTGTTACCTTGTTTTCTCATGTTCTATTGTTTTTTTATTTAATTTTTTATTAATTTGAAGGTAGTAAAATACAACAGAACAAGACAGAACAAAGCCAATTGAGACAGTGCAGTGAAATTGGTATAGAACATCACAGCAGGTTACTGGGATAGCAGTAATAGGTACCATAGTATATCTCATTATCTTCACAATAGTTGTTCTTTCAACTAGATATAGCAAAATCAAAGGAAATACAGAACACTATAGAACTTATCAAAACAATATTGAATAGAGCAACACCATTAATCAGGACAAAGCAAAACGGTGATAAAAATATTTGCCTTCAAAGAGATGGTAGAAGGAAATCCCCCTATTTGCTATATTGCGTATGGTCAGCCTCCCAAGAGATGATCAGACCTCTGGCTCCCACTTGCTAATGGGGGTGGTGGTGGTGGTGGTGGTGGTGGCATGTTTGATTCTCAGCCTGTGCCGGTAGGCTCACAGCCGCTTAGCAGGGTGGCAGGCTGGATGCTCCAGTCGTCCACTTCTTATGCTTTGATTTTGTGACTTTATCAACTACTTCTAAGATACCAATATGTAATTTATCAACTAGTGATTTCTTCCTGTTTTTTTTTTGAAATTCTGTACTATTTCTACCCTTTTATCTATTTTGCTTTTTTTCTCTACATAAAAATGTTTTAAAATATAAAAATAAAAAAGAAATCAATTATCAGTATTGAGGCTTTGGAACAAAGGCTGTTTTTTCTTTTAATTTTCACGCTCCCAGGTAGCCTATCACCCACTGAAGTAAGCTTGAGGGTGGACAAATGTGTCCTACACTCACAGTTAGCGCTGTGAGCGCTCAGCACAGCTGAGCCCCTCCTGGACCCCAGAGACGCTTTTCCTAACCTCTCTGATCCCGCTGTGTAACTCACAGACTGGCCCCCTACCGGCTCCTTCCCTAGCCACAGAAGGTGGAGGTAACCGAGTTCGAGTTCGGATCTGCGGTGCCTCTACCTTGGCCTCTGTGGGGAAGAAAGTGCCGGTTCCCTGCAGAGTCTGCACAGGCTTCTAGAAACCTCCGGGACCGCAGATGCCAGGAGAAACTGTTGCAGTCAGAGGAAGCACCCAACCCTCACGGGCCAAGGCTGAGACCGGCCTGCGCTGGTGTCCACGCAGTCTCCAGGGCCAGCAGGGTCAGCAGTGCAGTGCCAGGGAGTGGAGAGCACGCTGTGGAGGTCAGGTGAGCTTGAGGACCGTGTCACCTGCCGACATCCTAGTTCACTGGACTGAGCAGAAAAGGGAGGGACCGGAAGGGGTTTCACCTGGAGATTCATCTGGACCACCTCCTTTGAATCTGCAAACACTTACTGGAATTGATTAAATCTGTTTTTTCTCCTCTTTACCATACTCTGCTGAAGGCTGAGAGGCAGATCAGAGCTGTTTCGGTGAATAAATGTAGTACAATTCCCATGATATCTGACTTCAACATGATGATTTCACAACCTTATAAAAGAAGGGCTTAGCAGGTTTTAAAGTCGCTACTCCATGCCCCAAAGTGGAGTACTGACTTTTAACCCTGATAATCATAAAGTTAGCACCCACTTAAGCCGAGGCATATATTGTAGTGTGAGAGATCACTGTATAAATGGCAGAGCAGAACCTCTACTGATTCTCACTTCTAAAAGCCTGAGATTCAGTTCTCAGGAGTAGAAAATAAGAAATAGAACATGATCAGCATTTTACCAATTATATGCTGTCATCTCCCAATTACTTCCTGAATAAAATCACTTTCATTTTTAAATGACAATCAGTTCCTTGCTTTTCCTTATAAAATAATGACTAATGCATCTATCATTAATCACTATAATTTAGTCTTGTTTGATTTTTGCCCATCATATCCATGGCATAATGTACTATATTATTATTGTAAGTATTATTATTATTTGTATCTTGTGAGAAATTCTCTAGGCATTCAGGGTTCCAGCACTTCATGATTTCTTTACTTTGCAAATAATTTATCTCACCCTTTTATCTTTTTTGCTCATTCCACTGTTTTACCTGCCAACAGATTCTTTTATGAACTCATAGTATTAATTTCAATAGAATTCATTTTATAAATTTATCCTTTTAAATCTTTTCTATCTCATTTAATAATGTAATATTTACTTTCCTACACAGAAGTTATGAAGTTATTCATCAACACTATCTTTTAGAGGTTTTATTGTTTGTATTTATCCAGCCAGGTTATATCTTACAGAGAATCTGAGTAAATTGCTGACATAGTTGGATTTGATTTGTTAAAGCTGAAAGAAGACAACAGAGAAAAATACCCTAAATATGAAGAATGTATTCAAGAGCAAACAAAAAGGATTATAATAAGGGATACATACATGCAATGGCAAGACAGAAATATATTGGCAAGGAAAGGATAAGGGGACCTTTTATTGCCAAAAAAAGGGGAAAATTCATGTGAACTTCTTGGATATAAAGTGCATTGGCTTCAGGGACGTGAGACAGTCCCTCGGCATCAGTTCACTGATAGTGCTGGGGTAAAGGCTTCAGTTAGTTCTTACAGTCTTCACAAACATTAACTTTGTTAAGGAATATGTGCATTCACACCAAGTTTTCAAAACGTGGGTGGAGGTAGAATGAGCAGCCTTTCTTATGCACCTTTAGAGAGTCTTAGAGACAGTTCTTTTTGCAAGTAGGAGTTCTGTATTTTTGCCTTCCTCACTTCCTGGCTCTGCTTTTTCTGGGCTTTGAAAGAATGATCTTATCTTGGTATCAGAATCAGTAAATCTTTTTGCCACAGACTTGCTATTTGGCCTTCCTTTCTATGTTTGGTTGCCCTATTTTCTTATAATTTCCCCATTTTTTAGCTTATAATATTTTCACTATTATACTATTGAAATTGTTATCCTTGATCAATGTCAACATGTATTCTTGACAGAAATATCACCATTTATCTTCATCATAGAAACGTCTGTTAATAACTTTATTCTTTTCCAAGTGAAGGGAAGCTGATACTGCTCACAGTACAACACAGATTACAGATAATTTCGGTGTCTGTTAACAGATTAAATCCCCAGGCTTTGCTACCTTATCATGCTGTAGATACGAGTGGAATTCCAGGTTATCGCTGTTTCTGGTCAGGACCAGTAACTTGCTCTATGGATACACGTAATCACTCTATACCCCAGGTGAAGTGATCAGTAGTAGTTATGGAAATTCTGTTTGAATTAACCCGTCACCTTCCCCGGAGTCAAATCAACTATGGCATCCACCACCAAGCAGAGCTCATAAACTCCAGCTTACACTCTGCTATCTTTTATTTCATATTGTTCCTCTTACTTTTTGATGTTTAACTTCACAAATTTCTATTTATATTAATCGAGTGTTTTCCATCTCAATTTATACTGCTATACTGTTATAAAAAAAAAAAGAGAGAGATGGTTGGTGGTTCTTTTTCTGAAATCCCGCTTTCAAAGATGCTGATTTCTCCAGGTTGTTGATTCACCTCTCACACCGCACAGCTGGGAAGCGCTGCTTGGATTTGTACGTGATCCTCGTTTTACACTGCACATGATCAATTGTCTGTTCAGCCTGGCTCTGCACGGATTATTTCAGGGAAATTTCCTTCTCAGCTATTCTCAGGTATGCTCTGCTCACTGTGCCCCCACTGGTCCATGCTCTTTATGCATTTTCGGAGTCCAATAAATTAAATTCAAACACACATATTAGCTGCTGAAACGTTAATGTACTAACAGGCACAATCAAAACCTTCCTGTAAAGCTGTATTAGAAATTGCTGATTGCAGGGAACTTAATGGAAGTGTCCTAGTTTCTAGAGTCATTTGTTTTGATGAGAGCCTGAGTGTAAATTCTGTGCAAAACACAGACAGCTATTATGCAGTTAATTATGCACAAAGTAAACATGTACAACCGCAAACAGCAAAATGCCAACTAATAATGGATAACATCAGATTTATGGTATGCATGCCCAATCTGTAAAGCCTTCTACTCATGAATCTAAAATGAATGGAACATTACCTAAATGATCCAGAATGAAAGATTTAATACATTGCTCTACCCTTATTGCTACTTATTTCTTGTCAGCAGATTTTTCATTTTGCCTTAATTTATTGTACATAAACACTATGCAAATGTTAGGGTCATATTTAAAAACATATGGCCTGTTCTTATGATTACCAGTTAGACGTTTTGTTACAAATTACTTGTTAAGCAAATCACTTTCTTAATTATACAGGTCAACATATAATCATATGTACTTGTATATATAAAGCTCTACCCGGTAAAGCATAATTTAAGGAATAAATTTATGTATTGTTCACATTTTGTGCACTGTTGGTTCCTGATTATTTTTACCAGTGTAAATCCATTTCCTTTAATGAACAATTCAAATTTTTGTTATCTGCTAATGTGGGGAATCTTTCTGAAGTTTGATATCAAATGTGTCACTTGGTATATCTTTATGTGTCCTCTAAATGAAAATGATTGGAAAGCCACAGAATAAATTTAAATAAGATTTATCAGTTTATATAATCCATTGGTTTTTGTGCCCCTTTCCCCCAAGGAGTTAATTTTGCTTTAAAAATTCCTACATTGTAACAACATAAGGATTATATCAGCATACAAAAGAAAAAATGGGAGAAATAAGATGTAGGAGGAATAAAATTAATTCACAGAAGACATGCTGAGAGACATTTGAGATATGCAGAGACCATTTGGTAGAAAACACTTTATTATTAAAACAGACTTGAAAAACCAGTGGTTAATTTGTTCTTATGACAAATCAATCTGCTGCTTCTGGGAAGTACATTTATTTATTCTTGTTTTTGAAACTACAGAAATATATTCTTTTTAGAGAAAATAGTCTTTAAAAAAAGAAGTCTCAGATGTGGATGTGGGTTCATTGATTGTAATAAACATATACTTTGGCAGAGGGAGTTGATAGTGAAGAATGTTGTGGGGTGTGGGTGGGGGGTTCTGTATTTTCTGTTCGATTTTGCTGTGAACTTTAGAAATGCTCTAAATCATAAAGTTTATAATAAACACCAAATGATAGTCTCATAATTAATTTTCCTGACAGACTATAATCTGTTCTACATGCAAACCTTCAATGTTAAGGATAGCACAGCACCAGGAAAAACTTAGAGTTGTCACGTGATGGTGACAGGGAGACAGATGGACATATATTTACAAAGGCAAGAAATTTTATTATGCAGTTGTAGATAATATTTAAACTCCTACAAGAAATCAGTGTCATATGTGTCAGACTCTAAGTACTCTATTGTTCCTTCTTTTTCTTTTCTTTTCTTTTCTTTTTTTCTTTTTGCTACTAAGATCAAATCTGGAGGTCTTTAACCACTAAGATTCATTGCCAGCCTGTCTCCTTTTTTAAAATTTTTTCCACAAGATCTTGTTAAACTGTCCAGGTAGAACTTGAGCTTTTGATACTTTCAGATTCTGATCATTGATAAAGAAAATTTATATGGGTCATAACTCACTAGGCCATGTTTATCTAAAGAATATTCTGACAACAAACAAAGAAATTTACTTTTACTCCCTTTCCTTGAGACTAATTCACAATTTAGGCTCAGACAGAGAGAAGTAATAACACAGATATCTGGGCGAGGGACTCATTTGATGAGGAACAAGGATTGTTTTCCTTGGCTTGAACACGTTCTTTTGAACAAGAGCCTTTTTAAAACTGTAATAAACCAAAGGCTAGGTTCCCCATTTACTCTGAGAAAAGTGTGTAGCATCATGGAGCATTTAGCTTATTATGTAGAATAAATTCTCTAAGTTGTGCATATATGTCACCTGTTTCTTTTTGAACCCACCAAATTGCCTCCCCAGTATTCTCCACCAGTGCTGGGATTACAGACGTGTTGCAGTGCTGTTTGCTTTTGTCTGCTCTTGTGTGTGTCAAGATTTGGTCAGGTTTGATTAGCTGATTTTTCTCATTATTGGATCTCTCTTCAGGGTTCTTTCTGTATATGTTAATTTTTGGTTAGATGCCTGGCAATAAGGTTTTTTCTTGTTGTGTGCCTTATTTTTGCATTCCTATAAATATTTCTGTCCTTTGTTCTGAGACACAGTTATATAACAACTTAAAAATAGTTTGATATTTTTATGTCTTTAAAGATCTGTTAGATGAATAAGAGCCTCGTAAGTACCACAACCCATGCTCCAAGAATTCTAAATATGTTCGGTACTGTTACACTGAACAGATACCATTCAACGCCTTGCATGAGTGTCCAACACCATTTCCGCCAGTACTTTTGGATGCTATTTCCTTGGTTTTGAGTGTTTCCTTAATGCCTGGGATGACTGGAGAGGTAGTGAAGTTGTAAATATTCTGATGAATAATAGGGAAAAGAATTCTGTGACTGTTTGGAGTTCCTTATGCAGTTTTTCCTCTGTAGTGCTCTGTGCTCCAAACTCTGCTGCCATGATCTCCACGTATGTGTCTGGGTTCCACGCTCTGTGTCTAGGTTCCAGCTCCTCACAACACGCTCTGGGCATCTTCTGGTGAAACTTACAGAGTAGGTCAACAGTTACATATGAGCTAGAAATATGAGACTGAAAGCAGAGCCCAGGGGAAAATTATATAAAATATACTGGTCTAGGTTTCTTAAGCTTGAGATTTCAAATTTCCTCTGAACAGCAAGTAAAATCTCCTCTCAAATTTTTTACTTACAGTCTTACACATTGTGATCTCACACAGCCACACCTATGGAGGCACAAATTGACTATGGTGACTTGCCTAACCCAACTAGTCATCATTTACATGTATTTGCATTGCAGTCTTAAATACTCCAGTGGGCTTTGATAGCCATGCTAATTCCAGCTAAGACAATATAAATTCAATAACTTTCCCTCCTAACTTTAAGGTATAGATGCATCGTTGACTCTGGAACAGTATCCACACTAAAGCACTCCTCAAATCCTATGAAAGTAAAAGAGAAAACAACCCAGACCTCACTGCACTTGCTTCCTCTTGGACCCCTCCCTGGTGTACTTTTCTCTCTAATAAGGTTACAGGGCTTATAAAAGTACTATTTTCTGACACTGAGTCTTGTTCTGTGAACTTCCTTGCAAACATTTTTAGAGAGACTCCTAGAACCCCAGATGCACTGAAATGCAAACCACCCAAGTCAGATTGATCCCCAATTCTAGTGACAAAATCACTGGTTTTGTCTTTTTTTATTCTGGAATCACTATCCTTTATTGTGTCATGTCCAATGTCTTGACGAGTTGCTTCTCATATTTTCTTTTTTTGAGGAGGGGGAGGTGGTGTTTGTGTCTAGCGGTGAGACAAAAATAAAATTAATTAAATACACTCCTAACTGCAATGTAAGTATATTGTTATGGCTTATATTTAAATGTCCTCACAAAAGCCTCATAGAGTCATGGGTGGGGATTTTCTGAGGTGGCTGGGTATAGAGTGTGTGATGCTGGGATTGATTCATGGAGGACGTTAGGATTAAGGGTGTTCTCCCCTAAGTGTGAGTGTTACCCACCTTAAGGTTGGGTACCCTGGATAGAACATAAGGAACAGAAAGAGGGTTGCTGCCTGTCACTTGTTTTGCTCTTCCCTGCTTCCTGTCTTGTTGCCTTCTGCTTTTTGCCTGCTGTGAACTGCCTCCCCCTGTGATGTCCCTTTGTGTTTTTTTTTGTTTTTTTAAATAATTTTATTTAAAGAGAAAAAAACAAAACAAAACAGAATAAAGGGTAGCAACAATACAGTATTCCAAGGAAAAGAACAACAACAAAAAAACCTAAGAAATTATTACTTGAAAAATTACATACTGACTTCTTGGAAATAGTTGTTCAAATTACAAAGTTAAAACATGTAAAGTAGATATTCAAACAGTGAGACTGTTAACAATTCTGCTCCATGATCTGACAAAAACAGCAATATGGTCATCCATCTTACCCACTCAAATAAACATGCAATTATATCAAAAGGGTAAAATTAAACACAACAAAGCAGAGCAAAGCGGATCACAAGAAAGCAATGTAAGAGATATAAATTTCAAAATTAGACAATCGGAGATACTCACTTTCTATCATATTGACTCTTGTTTTCTTCCAAATAGTTGTCCATATTTCACATACAGGGAATTCACATGAAACAACCTAGTATGGAATTGATCTGAGCAGGACGAGGAGCGCATTTCAGGTCTTTAAGACCAGACATTAGGGAAGCCAAGAATGGTTGTCATAGTGTCTCTCATTCTCCTCAAAACAGCTGTCCATACCTTGAGATGTCCCTTTGTTATGCC
This sequence comes from Dolichotis patagonum, assembly GCA_004027295.1. Taxonomy (NCBI): domain Eukaryota; kingdom Metazoa; phylum Chordata; class Mammalia; order Rodentia; family Caviidae; genus Dolichotis; species Dolichotis patagonum. The sequence continues at coordinate 18,220 of PVJX010024856.1, read as the reverse complement.
GACTTGCCTTGGGGCCAGCAAATGATGAACTGAAATGTCTACAAACTGTGATCCTCAATAAACCTTTTCTCCTTTAACCGTGGATGTTGTGTATTTTGTCTCAACAATGAGAACAGTAATTAAGACATATATATTTATAGCACCGGGATTGAACCTACAGTTTTAAGTTTGTTAAGTATGCATACACTACCACTGAGCTCCAATCACTAAAATAGACCTTAAAATTTCAAAGAATAAAGGGAGTAAGGGAGCAAAAATAGGGAGGCAATGAAAATAGAGACGTTTAGATCATGAAATATTTTTAAATTTAAAACATATGTGTCTGTAATATCCAGACTATTTTGAGAAAAAGTTATGCTGTTAACTGTCATCAGCAGACTGATCAAATGAGAGTCAGCACATTTCATAAAGTTTGGCTTCATCAATCAAGTTTTCTAAACCAGTTGGTAATAGCTTTTTTTTGGGTTTTTGTACCAGGGATCAAACTCACGACCTCGGCCTTACCAGGGAAGCACTTGAGCTGCTGAGCTAAATCCCCAGCTTGGTGATAGCTCTTAAAGAGGATAAAATTTGAATGTGCATTTTATCTTTACTAGAGATAGTATTGATGAAAGAAAATGCAAAGTGGACACAGTATAATACTCGATAAACTCTTTTAATAATATTATTTCAAAGTTTCTTATGTAATACCAGATGGTAAAAGCCAAATCGGAGACAATGATGTCTACTAGTGAGTTAATTCACTTTCTGCTCAATCCTATCATAGGCTTCATTGACGGATTTTATAATAATGTCTTTCTCACATCTCTAATTGAACAATCATATACCAGCTCATAGTAAAAAGACCTTGTCTTTTGTTATAGTTAAAATACCAAATGAGTTTGAAATTTTAAAGGGTTCATTTTTCTTTATTCTACCTTTGGATCTGTGCACATTTTGTTACTTATCATTCTTTCCTTTCCATCATAAAGAATCTGATGACAAGAGCTGACATCCAATTAACCACTCACTTGACATCATGGCTTTCTTTTCAGGATGATATTTTAGCTTTGAGATGCAGTGAAGCCTGGCTTTCTCGTGACAGTTTGCTATCAAACATTCAGGTGGAATGCAGGAAGGACATTAATTTCCCTGCCAATTTCTTAAAGCAGTGCTTCAGGAATACCTAATAAAACCACAAATATTTAAGAGGATTTGGACATGATAAATATTAGATTACCTATGGTATCTTTTCTTGCAGTCTTACATAGTAATGATCTTTATATGTGCTACCTGTATATATTCTAGTCATTATGCCAAATTTAAAGAAGAAAAATAAATACATAAAGGAAGATGAAAAGTACAAGTATTGTTTTCAGATTTCACCAAGTGAAATACTGTATCCAGGATACATATTTTAAGGATTAGTGTGTTTTTCATAAAAATACAGGCATAGAACTTTTCACAAATTTGCTCATTATTTCATAGAATCCATGCAATAGTTATTTATTCTATATTCATTAATGGTCATAATTTTTGAGCTATACATCTCCCTTCACATACACTATTCATTGTGATTTACCTGGTTATTTATGTATCTTTGGCCCATGTGACTTATATATAAATGCATGTATACCACACACTTAAAAGCATTTATTGATTATTCATCAATAAATTGTTAATATATATTGGATAAAATTCAGGGGATGCAGATACTAACAAATTACTACACATCTTCAAAGTATATATTCAATAGATGATAAGACATACATTCCACTCACATGCATATGTGTAGAGATGAAAAGTATAAACTATAAAGAGCTTAAAACAAACTGTTATAAGGATCCTTGTAATTAACTGAATAAAATTAAGAAAAGGTCCATTAGGAAGTGCAATTTAAGTTTTATGAAATAGTTTTACAAATGGACACAGAAGACAATTTCATATAAGGGAAAACCACATTCACAGCTTTGAAGCTGCACGTCACAGCTTGAGAAAACGTGTTCAACAGTGATCCAAGTATCGTGATTTTTCTGAGTAACAGAATAAATTATAATGTCAGAGAAACAATTATTGTTATATTCAATAGTAAGCTGAGAAAATTAAGCTTAAAAGTTGTTTGTAAGTATGGAAAAGGAAAAACAAGAGCAAGAATCATGAAGTCAGCAAGGATTTTCAGTAAAATTGGATTGCTGAAGAACTATAAAGCCCAGTCTTGTGAATGATTTCAGAAAAAGTTTCTGGATAAGAGGCATATAGGTTTGAAAGATCTCAGACATCTCCAGGAATTATTAATACCTTCAAGAATAGGAGAACTCTCATATTAAAGACAGTGATGTTGAAAGAAAATAAAAGTACATGGTACAAACTGTAATAAACTCTTAATTACATTCTCAAGATTACTGAACAAGGCTGTGAACAGACAAGGCTTGAATGCTAGGTATGAAAGTCGAGACACAATATAGAAAGAGCCCATAACCCAGGACTGGAAGGTCAGAGAGTGACTTTTATAGTGAAGTCGAGAGTGTCCATCCCAGTCAATTTCTTGTGATAAACCTTGAAACCTAGAGCAGACAGTAAAAAGCCTTTTGAAGTATGTAGCATGTAAAAGGTAGATATCATGACAACAGTACAGTAATACCTTGGCTTGTGAACGCTTCTATCACAAACAATCTGGTTTGCCAACAGAAGCGTCTCACAAAGCTTTGGTTAGTTTCACAAAGTCCACACCAGGCGATGGACACCAGTTTCTGCAGAATCATAGAATGGATTAAATTCTTGAACCAAGGTATTCCTTTATTTAGCTGTTACTACGTATCAGGCCGCTCATAAGCAGGTGACTCTGAAAGTCACCCAGGCTCAATTATTTTCGTGACAGAAATTCTTAGAAAGACATTTTGTTTTCGTAGTTGTGTTTGAAAGTGCAGTTATTCAAATAAAAGCAACAAAATGAGAACAACATTCATGTAAAAATATTACATAGTACAAGAAAAATAGTGATAGAATTTTAAAAAAAATAAATCAGAACAATTCACCAGAAATATATCATCACAAACTACAGACATGTCATTATGAAATTTTAAAAAATTGGAACAAGCAATCTCTGCTATGAAAAAAGAGCAAGAAATAAAATATTTTGACAGTATGGTCAAGTCACAGATGGTAAATAATAGCATACAGAACCCAATAAATAAATAGAAGAAACAGGTGAAATTATTTGAGCAACAGAGACAAAATTACAAGAAGCACAAAAGAGAACAGAGCTCACATAAAGCCAGTAACAGACAGAGATGAAAGGAGTAAAAATTCTTTAAAAAGGCACTATTTAAAGATACAGAAAAAATAGTGGATATAGAGGGTAATCAAAGGCCATTCAACATATGATTAACAAATTATTGATTTCTGAATAAAAAAGCAAAATAAAATTCAAAGAACATTTGGTAAAACAAAAATCACTTTTTACTTACAAACAGGAAAATCATATTTCCGGCGTGGTGACATCTGAAGAGAATGTCCAAGGAAAAACAAACCTTTTGAAACTTAAAAGTGGCTAATAAAGTGCCAGAAGACATACAGAAAACACTAATCTAACAATGGAAGAACTTGTATTCCCTTAAAAGCTTTTAATGAATTAACCAATTCTAGTACAGAAATTAAAACATATAGTTTAGAGGATGATCATAAAACACTGTGTTGTTACCAAGTAACAGTGATCCCCACAATCAAAATATGATGCTAAACCAGGCATTTAACCTTTAAAAACTCATAAAAAAGAAACAAAGGACTGCAGAAGAACCAAAACAAGCCAGCAGCATGTTCAGGAACCCTGTGATAGGGTGATATCCTGGACAAATTGCTCAGTCAAAGATTTAATTCTCTCAGGAAACCTCTACAAGTTAAAGACGAGAGTTTCACAACAACAAAGACACTTTCAACTACTATCTCTGAAGGCAAAAACCCTAACCATGTAAACACCAGAAGTGTAACAGTAAAAAGTGATAGAGCTCAAATGTGACCACCGCCCCTAAATTTGTGAGAACTGCTCAGAACACACAGCTTGTGTGGTTTCCCACTGGAAGTTACCACAGTAACGTCCAGAACAGGTTCAAGTAAGACATCAGAAGAACCTCTGTCAATGTTTCAGTCCAAAGAAAGCCCACTGAAAAAGAACAGATACAATCAGAAACAGTTCTGGGTAGGGTCCAACCCAAATTCTTGTCAGGACACACAAAGTAAGGCCTTATAATCGAAAACAGTTATACCTAAGCTCAAAACCACTTCTCGGGACATAAAAAGAATGAACATACTATTCCAAAACAGCATGTGAAACCACAGTCAGGCCTGTTTCACTTACTAATACCTAACTGACAGAAAAGTCAAAAACCACTGACCAACAGAGACGTACCTTAGCAAAAGCCACCGTAGATAGATCAGCTCAGCCCAAAGAAACCTCAAACGAGAGAAAAACTTGTCTGAATGAGTGAGACCTGGACAGGGAAAAGTGCCGAAAAGGCCTCCTGACTCAGCAGCTAGGCGGACTGAGCTTGCAGGATAAAATGAAAATCCACTTGGGTCTTCTGCACAGAGAGGCTGCGCAAAGATTATTTACTGACACAGTGAGCAACATATTTCCTGAATGTCTGAACCTGATTAATAAGGGGTGCTCAGAAAAAGCAATAATGGCCACAATGACTGATGACCTGATTAAAAATATTCTGGATGCTAAACAATTGTTAAATACTGAATATGTCTATTATGTCCTGAATCAATCACAAGTCTTACTGAAAATATCCAATTAGTCTATGAGAAGGCCCTTCTGGCAGGAGCTCAGCTTATTGAAGAGATGTGATAGACAATCATAGCTATTATAACAATGAAGAATCAAAAATAATAATAAAATAGAGAGACTTCTGGGAAATGGCGCAGTAGTAAGCAGCAGAGAAAACAGCCTCTGAGAGACATCGTCTAAACTAGGGGATATAGCATCGTGAGGAAGACAAGAAGAAAGTAAGTGGGTCCCCAGGACCCAGGGAGAGTCTAAAGTGTGTATTGAAGCCCACAGAGAGACGCAAAGGAAAACCTTCAACAAAGAAGAAGGCGGTAGCTGGTGGTGCCTCTGCCCGGAAGCGGACTGACTGTGTGAGGGGCCTGCAGGGACTGGGGACAAAGGCTCATGGTGACTGCAGCACCTGACAACCCCAGAGGCCTCTGTGCAAAGACTGGGCAGTGGAAGGGAGCAGTGGACGTGGAGGGCTCTTGTGGCTGGCAGTGAGTAGAGGACTGGGTCCTCCTGCAGGAGGGACAGATTGGCCAAGAGCCATTTGGAGCTGGCCAGATAAGCCCGGAACCAGGACTGCTGCTTGTTCCCTCCAGGCGATCCTATCTGGGTGCAGACCCGGGGAAATGGCCTGGACTGTGGGGACCCAGTGAGCCTGGTCCTGGGCAGCCCTACTAAGGTTTTCTGCTACTGCGCTGTAAAGCCAGTCCTGGCAGTGGACTACTTTTGTTTGTTTTGTTGTTTTTCTTTTTCTTTTGTTCTTTCCTTGTTTTATTTATTTACTTTTTATTTTTGAGTGTGGGTGTGGTTCCTAACCTCCTTGTCGGTGTGGTTTTGCTCTGTTCTAACTTTTATCTCTTTCAATTCTCTTTTGCCTCAGTTTTCTGCATCAGTTTCCCCAGGTTGGTGGGATCCATCTTTGTCCTCCAACCTACTAGTAATCTCTTTCTCTTTTCCCACTTTTGTTTTCTCTTTAATTCATTTGAATCTTAACCCTTGAGGACATAATTGATATATTACTGTCTTATGTATTGTATGTAACTGTTCTGCATTCCACTGAAAAGATATGAGAAGACACTTAAACAGGACAAAACCTCAGACCCCCCAGTTCACCAAAGGCAAACCCAGGGAGAAGTGAGGCTGGAAAATCCCAAAGCTCCTTTCGAGGGCTCTCTGAAGTATAACAAAGCAACTGAAGAGGCTTTGGAAAAAAAGAAACCAGAAATAGTCTCTCAAATAACTACAGAGATTACCAAAATCCATACCATACTTATTGACTGGTGTAGTCAGGGGTTGTGAGGAGAACAATTCCAATCAGGACACAGAATTTATAATATTATTTTATGATGGTCACCCAGAGTTAAACACAAGAAAGTGAGGGAAATTTGTCCACAACACTAAAGACCCAGAACATTCAGCCAAGGGCCTCATTTCCACAGCAATGTCCTGCATGAGTCCAGATGAAGACCTAAAGCCCATGACAATGCCTCCCACAAGTCCATCTGGAGGTCTAGAGCCCACGAGAAGGACTCATGCCAGTATGTTTTATGGATCTGCACTGGGAAGTCTCAAAAGTCAGTGGTGTAGGCTAGGAAGTCTATGCCAGGGGGGTGAGCAGCTGTCCTGGTAGGTTGAGGGTTCTACACTGGAGCGAAGAAGTCACCCTCAAAATAAGAACCAAGGCTGCCCTGAAAAGCACCACAACCATCCTCAATGACACAGAGGTTCCAAGCTCCTCCAACAATAAGAACAGCTGAGTACATGCCAGAAAGCCAGCATGACAAGTTTGTCCTGGAGATTAAGTGGCCCATATGTTTCCTGGAACCAGGAAGTGATGTGCAAAGTAAGGACCAGAGCTCCCCCAAAGTGAACCACAGCCACTCTCACCAACAAGGTCCCGAGCTCCTCCAATGACAATGGTCGAACTCACATTGGGGAAACCAGTCATGACAAGCTCTTCGAGGAGAACCAACAGCTCAAAACAGCAACACTTGGAGAATCCATACGCCTAGCTTCTCCTTCTCCACGTCTCCATTTATGCTGACAACTTTCCTCAGGTGGAACATCTACACTCAGCACCATGCTGACTTAATTCAACTTGTGTTAAGTTGACCAGTTTTTAATCCATAACAGTGATGTTAGAGTAGACAGAGACAGAAAAATAGATGAGGTTAAGCAAATTATGGAAGCACAACATAGGAAACAAATGGAGTCCATAAAGCAGATTCAAACAGATATCTAGGAGAACAAAAACTCTATTGAAAGTGTTTCAAGCAGATTAGGCCAATGTGAGGATGGGATCTCAGATGTTGAAGACAGAATTGCAGTTACTGACCAGTAAAAGAAAGATTTCTCAAAACTAGCACGGGAACATGAAGAATCAGTCCAGCAGCTGCTACATGACACAAAGAAGACTGACTTAACTTCATTGGAGTCAATAAACAAGCAGAGGATACCACAAATGACACTGAAAACATCTTCAAAGACATCATGACAGAAAACTTTCCTGGTAGAGAAAAAGAATTTGACAGACAAATAAATGAGCATACAGAACTCCAATAGGCATGATCAAAAAAATCTTCATCTAGGAATATCACAGTGAAGATTCCAGAAATTCAACACAAGAATATAAATTTAAAAGCTGTTAAGGCAAAGAAACAAATCACCTATAAAGGAAAGCCCATCAGAATCACAGCTGACTTCTCAGCACAAACTCTCAAGTCTTGGAGTGAAGTACTCCAAGTTCTAAAGGAAAACAACTTTCAACCCAGATTCATGTATCTCGCAAAACTATCTGTAAACATTGAGGGAGAAATAAGATACTTCCACAACAAAGAACATCTGAGGAAATTTATAACTATCAAAAAAATAGTAATGGTGGAAAAATATTGAAGATTGTTATAGAATCAAGGAACAAATCCAGGAAATCAGCATGGAGGATACAGGTGTTGATCTATATCTTGGAAAATCAGAAATGAAGAATAAACATAATAGAAATGTGGTATTTCAAAATGGTGAAAAACAGCAATATGACAAAATTAAAGTTCCAATTGACAATTTTAAAATCCCTGGTACAGATAATAGATCAAATTGCTTGATTAAATATAATAGACCTGCTATGCTATATTTGCAAAGTACAAAAAAGTAGATGCAGGTTAATGAAACAAATTCCGCATTTAAAGAACTAAAGTTTCTAACATTGGTGAAATGTTCTTGATATCTTCCCTTGAGGGAAGACTTCTAAATTACCAGATGTACTGAAAGACCACTGCCCTGTGTGTCTTCACTGGAACAGTTATCAGAGTTAAGAGATTAAACTGATGCTCTGTACGATGCCCCCCCGATATAACATTGTGCACTATACTCTAGACTGATATCTCAGATAATAAAGAAAGTTACAAGGGGAGTGAGGGATTTTATTATCCTTGGGATGTTTTCTTCATGTGGTTTCTTATTTCCTTTGAGCCTGGAGTTTCCAAAATACCTAAGGATTCGTGGAAGTAAGATCCTACATTGACATTCATGTCGTAGGGATTGTTCATCTACGTATGAAAGTTAATCCTCCAGGGTTAATCTCAGACTGAGTTTTTTTTAAGATAAGTCAATTTATCAGTTGCTTTACCATGCTCCTTAACTATAAATAGATTTGTTATTATGTTATTTTGCTCACTTTATTAAATGTAAGTACAGTATGATGCATCATCAGAAAATGAGATGCTCTTCATAAATTTTATATTACATGGACATGTTTCAAAAATTTTTGATATATTTCATTCCTTTAAACAAAATACTGACAGTACTTTTTTCACCCTGATTTGATTAGGGTGAAAGTCACACTTCAGAACTGAGAGCGAGGCATAGTGCAGCATGTGTGTAATCCCAGCACTCAAAAGGTGAGGCAGGAAGATTGTCAGTTCAAGGTCAGCCTAGTGACTTACTTAGAACCTATATTACAAAAAAAACCAAGAACTTGCTTCAGTGAATAAAACTCAGTAATCGAGCGCATACTTAGTAGCTTCAAAGTAGTGCATTCAACACCCAGCATCAAACAAAAAGAGAAGTTAGAATTGTGATGTGTAGAGCTACTTCCATTAGTATCAGGATATACAGAATTTGCCTTGCTGTTCCACCAAACTCGTGTTATCCAGACTCTTGTGCTCTGCTGCCTCCCTTGCCCGGCCTGAGTTCTTTAGTCCCTTCCTCTGTAATGGTTTATGTCTGTTGTCTTTGTTTCGGTCTCTTGAGTATAACTGAGTTTGCAAAGAACAATTGTTAACTGGACAACCTATGTCTAACTGAGGTATTTCTTAAAGTGTAAAAAAAATAATGTTAAAGTTAGTGAATATTCAGATTTTTAAATCTAATTTGTGCATGTGTGTGGTTTTTTCTTTTTTCTTTTTTTTGCTTTTTGTAGCTTGATTAACAATGTTAAAATTTTAACTTTCACTGTTTTCATTTGATAGTTTATAAACCATATTAGAGTTTGGGAAGGATCTATATATTTAAATGTCATTGTAGTTGAGGTAGAATTTCTAAAACAACCAATGTTTATTCTCCATAATATAAAAATGTGACTATTAAATCATGTCCACTGAGACAAAACTAAAGGTTTCTTCTCCCCACAAATAAATACCACCAGTAAAATTGTTTTATAAGGTTTGAACCAATACTTAAATAGCATATAAACTCTACAGTTTTGAATAAGTGAATACTAAAGGAACAGTTTAATAACTATATATGAAATCTGAATGTAACTAACACTTCATAGTCTTTTTGTTTCATTTGTATTTTTTATTGTCTTATGTTCTAAAAGGAAGATTTTTATTCTTAATATCTGTGCACCTAATATGTATCCAATAAAATATCTGTATAATGAAAAAAAAGAATATGCTTCTGAATGTGATAGGTGTTCACCAAATAATTACTGAATTAAGGTACAAAGGAGAAATACTAAGTTAAACCCCCGGTTGTCTTAAGGTCGGAACAAGCTTACTACTTTTGTTATGCACCAATATACTGAATATGCTGTGCTCCTCACTTGTAAGAGTCTATGTCAATTTTTGAGAAAATACATTTATGATTTCAAAATATTTACTTCAATTTGACACTTCTCTTTTTAATATCTGTAAGTAGGATTTGTTAAGGAAACCAGCCGGAAATGATGAATCCTTGCAGAGGCTCGTCTACAGGTGACGTCAGCATTGTCAGTTCTTTTACTCTCCCTGGTTTGTTTGCTAACAGATTCTTGTGAAAATCTTGGATATTCTGATTGTATCACTTGATGAGGCAGATTTTATAAAACAAGATAGTGATTATAAACTTTTCTAATAAGTATAAGCTTTTTATTTAGTGTTTCTACACTAACAAGCACAGGTTTGTCAGTGTCTCTTTTCAACTTTTAATTTGCTTTGAATTTCACTTATTCCTCAGTATCATTTTCACAAAATTCCCTATTTTGATGAATCATGATACATGTTTATTTCTATGAATATGCCTTCCTACTCCACAATACACCCTTCCTTAATACTTCTTTTTCTTGGAAAGTCATCCTATATTTCTGCAAAGTGATTCTATATTGTGTGAGAAGCATATGAAATAATTTTATCGATTGCCCTTCTACATTTTAAATCTTTTCATCACCAAAGTATCCGATGGATGATAATTGTTTCCTTATGCATCTCTTTCCCGCTGGCTTTTAAAAGCTTTATTGAAATGAGTGCTACAGGTTTACCACACTGCGACAGTACTGGTAATTAATTGTTCATTTTAATTTACTTTAAACTCTCTTTATATTTTCTCATCGCTAAAACCCCAATAAAGTTGTTTTAAAAACTGTTCAAATCTTTGAAGCACGTTGCACTATAACTGATATTCCTCAAATAACCTTTATTTCAATAACCTTTCTATTACAAAGAATCTCTAAGTGATACACTTTACTTCTTAAGTTTACTTCTTAAGTTTTCTGGACAGCCTGAAATGCTACTCTACCTCTCTATGCTTCCGTTATTCCACATTTAATGTAGCAATAATAACAATGTCTATCTTTTAGGGTTGCTGTAAAGATTAACTAAATTTATACACATAAGTAGATAAAACAAGGCCTTTAGAGAAAAATGCCCCTAAAATGGTTCCTACAATTTATTTTTTATTTTTGGTACTGGGGATCAAACTCACGACCTCGCACTTGCCACTTGCCAGGCAGGCACTTGGGCCGATGCGCTAACCCCATGGTGATTCCTACAATTTTTGTTACTCTTTCTGATGCTTTGGGTTATACTTTCTTTACTCATTTTTGGGTTTTTCCACATAGTGCCCAATGAGGAAAACCTCCTTGCGATGACTCTGTGGAACTCTGGCCCATCTTTTTCATCTTATCTGTGGCAGTCCTGCTACTATAGCTATTTATTTACTTAGTTTTTCTTAATATGTGCAACTGATTATCAGATCCATTCCAAAAACATAACAAAACAAATGAAAAACCCCCCGCAAAACACCCCTTTGTTCTAGCAACAAATTACAGAGAATGACAGTTTGTGCCTAGTATTAGGAAAGTAAAATATGTATTTTAAAAAGGAGAAATAAATGAGGAAATTTTAAAATACCATAATACTATTTACAAACCATACAGTGTCATACACGTCTGTGATTAAAGGAAAAGTCTTTGTGTGCCATTAGTAATTAATTTTCATTTCGAAGAAAAAAATAGCTCTGATTCCCCTTAGAAACATGTTTTCTAGTTGAAAGGATAGAGTTCAGAAGAAGGAAAGTAATGTGGTTTATTTTCGTGTATTATAGTAGTTGACAGTATTAAATTTGATTGGCAAGTACCTGATAGAATTTTGATAGTTATTATTAAAATATGTAGATATTTAAAAACCATAGTAAAGGCATAGATAACATTTATAAATCATATTCTAAAACATATAACTAGAAAATTTATTTTTTGCCAAATTTTGGTGCGTATTTCTTACGTGTTAGCCCTATTCATAGGTAATGAATTTATCAGCTCGTATTCTGCATAAACATTCAGTACCTCAGGCATTAGTGAATAAAAAGAAAAGGTTATTTAATCTCACGGTTTTGCACAGTCCTGATTCTGGAGGATCCAGTCTGAGGTCAGGTGGGCTTTTTGCTTTTGGCCTGTGGTGAGGGTTCCGGGTGGTGTTGATGGGGCTGTGTGGGGAGCAAACTTCTTGTATCAGGGAGCAGAAAACAGGAGAGAAGTAGGAGGCATCTTCTGAATTTGCTTTTCAAAAGAACTATTTTGCCCCAGATGTATAAAGAGGGTCAGCTTTCTGTTTTACTAGCTTCTGTGGAGTTACTAGCTTCTTTTAGTTCAAAAGTCTCTACCAAATTTAAACTGTTTTACCGATTAGTCTGACAGTGTGGCTCCAGGCATAAAGGTGACCTCCCCTTTTCTGAAACACTTTTCTGCAATATTTTAATGACGCAGTGTCTTTTTATTTGCTTTTAAGTTTTTATTGAAATTCTCTATGAAGAAAAATTCTCCGTAACTTTTCCTCAGAGAACACCTTGACTCTATTCCTCATGTGAATTATTTTTGTAATTATCACTAATTCATATATTATGCAGGTTTTATTTGCTTATTGGCTGTCTCGCTCCGTAGAATGAAAGCTTCATAATAATATTATAAAGTTATTCAGTCACTGCCATATCTCATTTCTTTAACAGTGATGAAAACATAGTAGACATTTGATAATGATTTGTGAGAATGTATTATGTAAAAGTATATATATTAAATCTCAAATTAAATGGAGAAATAAACTCAGAAAATTTGTACTAGTTTTCTGAAACTATACAGTGTCATTTTTATTCTTTCAGTAACAATGGTCTAATTGCTATGAAAGAAGATTTTGCAGTTGTTTTAGTCATACAACTTAGCTGGCGTCTGTGTTAACCCTGTAGATGTTATGCACAAACTACTTCACTGGAATAAGCAGTCTAATTTAAATACAGGTTTTTTTGTACAAAAAATTTTTTAGTTGTAAAACTGAGCAAGTTTTTTAGTCGTACAATTTAGCTGGCTTCTATGTTAACTTTGTATGTGTTATGCACAAACAACTTCAGTGGAATAAGCAGTCTACTTTAAACACATTATTTTTGGTAAAACATTTAGAATTTGAGATTGAAAGGCAAGGCCAGCCCTTCTATTTTCCTATGACAGCCGAAGGGAACAATCACACTGAGACATCATGCTCTTCCTCATGCTGCTCTGTGGTGACTCTGGGTGACTAGCTTCATCTCTTCCCACCACTTTGGCAGCCACCTGCAGTCTTGGCTACCTCTCGTTCCCGCGAGCAGGCAAGAACTGCAGCTCAGCTAACAACCAAAATGCCCCACCTCTCCTTGGGGCACTGCTGTTGTCGCTGTGTCTAATGGACCAGGGGCTCTATTGCTACTGGCAAAATTCCCAAACTCCAGTGGGCCGTAGTTGTTGAGCAGTCTAGAAAATTCTTGAAAGCAGCACAGTGTAAGTTCCGTATCATGGTTTTTGCAGAAACGATGGAAGATGTCAGTTCAGCAGCCATGTTTCTCTCAGTTGAAACAAGCTGTCACTAATACAGGAGAGGTTTTCCTAGATGCCACATGGCCACTCCCAGGGGTGTCTACCTTGGTTATACCAGGCTACAGACATAGACCTACCCAGATGGCTCTACACTACACCTACTCTGGATGACTCTACATCCCTCAGTTTCTACTTCCAAAGTAAAAAAAATAGAGTCAGGAAATGTTAGAGATTGTGCAGGTTCTTTTCTCTTTAGAAGTGTTCCCTCACATCCAGCAGGTCGATGCAAGGGGAATGTGTCCTATGCATTACTCTCTAATGTTGTAGCATAGGCCTCAAAGATTCTCCTAGGCGGTCTCGTTGGGGCTACTCATGATTTTTCATCTCAGGTAGAGTGGAAAAATGGGTTGCACAAAAAATAGCTGGTAATACTAAGTATTAGTCACCTTAAAATGACTGGTAGTTGGAGGGCTTCTGAAGAGCAACAGAACAGCAAGAAGCCAGGAAAAGCAGGGACCCATGAACGCCTGCGGATATCTGCAGAAACTTGCAGAGATGGAGAGAGACCTACAGAGAGTAGTGCAGGGCTTCAGAAGAGCCCCAGAGAGGAAGCAGAAGGCGCTGTAAGAGCTTCTAGAAGCTGCCAAGGGTGTATGAGGCCCGCCTGCTGCAGAGCTGATAGGGCCAGCTGGAAGCTGACAGAATCTGTGACACACAGCTAAGAAGCACTGGCCCTCAGAGCCGAGGCTGTAACCCTAAGGGCCAAGAACCACCATCACCCCAAGCCCAGCGCCACTAAGCTCAAAGGAGCTGTGCTTTGCCCAGTCAAGATCTAGCCTAAACGAAACAAAAGACTCCAGCTGATTGGAGACACTTGCACCTTGTAGCTTTACCTCAAATTCAACCAACTGGGGAACATAATAGTGTATTTTACAAAAGGTTTTACTTTATTGGAAAACTATTTACTGCAATAATTTTCAAAAGTGCATTCTTTCTACAAAGTCCGAATAATCTCATGTTTTTGAAACTCAGGTTTTCTCAAATAAAAATTCATAAAAACCTTAAATATATGATCAGATTCTATAAAAAGGATAGAGTTCAAAATGCTGCTTCACAGATTAGGTATTTTTCACAATATATGTGTGCTTCAACATGGCCAAACACCTAAAAGCAACAGCAAATATTTGATAAAAACTAAAAGAACACGACACGGAAATTCCATGTGGAAATAGTTCTGAGAGGTCATGAGTAGTGTTTCATACAGTGATTGGGCCCAGGGCATTGAGTACGGTATTTAGATAAAGAAGATTTTAGATGAATGAAAAAAAGAGGTACTAATTGGCATACTGAAAGACAGGCAATACTGAAAGTTAGGCAATCAAATCTGACAAGTTGTGGAAGAGGATACTTGCCTTAATTTTGGGTGCTGAGCTCTGATTGGTTAATCTGTTATCAGAAATATTATGTTGTGTAATATGGGTGTATCTTCAACAGGTCATAGTGTAAATCGGGGAGCCAAACCCTATTATTGTGTAACTGAGAAAGCCAGTATTTAGTTAGACTAATTCAACCAAAAAGAAACAGAACTGCGGGCAGTCTAGAGCATTGTTAGCTATTTTACAGCCTCTTTATCAATTGCCATTCTTAACCAACGTTTTGTGAGGTAAAGTCTTACTTCATTCTTAAAATAATGTAAGCTAAGGCTCCGAAATTATTTTTCAACACATTTTCAAGATGTATTAAAGCACAAAAAGTCACTGTAAAGAGAATCATCTGAGTCATGTTGATTCTATTGAAATTAAAATTTAATAATTCCCTTAAACTAGTTCGTCAAGATAATCAATTGTCTCTTCTTCGCTCAAGCATCTCTTTCTGTTTTTAACATTAGTTCCTGAATTCCCACACATAGGCTTGTTGATTATATCAACTGGCTTTGTATTTATTGTCAAGCATTGTGACACTACCCTATATGCTATTTCCAGTCATACAAATTTTTCTCCATATCAAATCCTCGAAAGAAGTGAGCCACAGCTAAGTGAAATGCTGATTTAGTGGCCATGAAATGCCAGTCCCATGGTGACAGGTCTGTCACATTAGAACAAGCAGCAGCTAACGGAAAGGGGAAAATTTATACAAAGAATTGTTTCTGGGTTAATTACTTTGTGCTGTCAATTTATTTTTGCCAGAAAAAAATTAATGGAGAGGCCTCAGTTGAATAAAATTATGTAAAGAGATAAAATGGAAAAGAAGAAAATCAGGTTTTAATTGGTTTCTAGAGCAAGAATTTTTTTTTTTTAGAAAACTGTCAAATAAAAGAAATTGCCACACTGACAGATTTTATTATAGTACATGACTGTGCCAATCACATGTAATGGAGAATAACTATGGATCTGCTAAAATATGATGTGTAGAGCTCTATATCCTTAAAAATTTCATTGAAACAGCAGTGTTTTTTCTTAAATATCATGTTAAAAGTGAGTATTTTGTTTGTAAATAAGCAATGAGAATTCACTTCAAGAATGGGTTTGGAGTGTTCCAAATGCATTGTAAAATATGTATGATTTTTATTTGTAGTTTGTAATTACTCCAGAAAGCTATTTCTTTTGGTTTTATATACATGGTAAGCCATGATCATCTTTAAAAAGTTCCCAACTATTTTAAGAGTCATTAGTACCTTTTGCTTAAAGAGTAATCTTTGAAGTGGAGAAATGTCTTAGAAACAATTGTATATTAGAATCATGTTTTATTAAAAAAATTCATCATTATGTAATTAAGGATCAATGACATATGATTATTAGACTAGACAAAGGATTTGATCAAATTGCTTCTGTGATTTTCAAAACACTGGACCATGAATTGAAACACTGCAATATTATTTGTTTCCTCAAATTTGTCTATTCCTTGCCATACCAATTTGTTCTTTTGAGATTAATCAGAATTTACACAAATGTTATCAGAAAGTTACACCTGTGCTACAAATATTTATCTTCTATTTATGGGTTAAAAGTAACAGTCCTATTTCTAAGAAGAATACTAAAAGTGATTCTCTTTTTGTGCCTATTAAACCATTGATTTTTGTTATCTGTAGATGTTTTATTTTATCTCCCTGAATCTCTACACACTTGACCTATAATTTTACTTGTAAACTAACTCCTTCCTTTGTTCTCTCCCTCTGCTCCCTTCACCTCATCTGCCTTTCTCCCTCCCCTTCTCCCTTCTTTTGATCCTTCCTCCCTCCCTCCTTTTTTTAATTAAGATTTTTCTCCTTTTCTTCTAAATGATTTTATTTTTCCTCTTTGTCCCATGTACGCTCTGCTCTGCTTCTTTTGACCATATTCTCTTGCTATTGTTTCTCCTTTCTTCCCAAAATACTTACCAGATGGGAAAGGTATAGAAATGTACTGGACAGCAGGAGCACTTACTGATGGGAGGGTACTAGACACACTGGACTTTGGGAGTGCAGAAAGAGAAACAGTGTCCAAGCCCCAGGAGAATTGCCCTGTGGGTAAGGACAGGAAGGCAGACAGGTACCGATAGGAAGCAGTAAGTGGGGGTTAAAAGCACTCACTTTGAGGTCAAATGTTAAATTGGGCTAAAATAATCTTAACATAGCTTTTACAGAACTACTTTGGGAATAAAAATCAAATAATGTGTACAGCACTTAGATTACTGTCTGACATGAACGAATGCTTAGGAGACACATCACAGTTTTTGGTTTTGCTAGTAGCAGTAGCAGTAGACGCAATAAAGCATGATTTAATTAAGCAGCCACCTATTACTGGTCATGTAGGCTCTTTCCAAATATTTCACTCTAGTAAAAAATTTAGTAATAAATTCTTGAAGTTAAATTTCTTTTTCTTATCTATTGCATTCTTTATGTAATCATATTTGTAAAAGGACAATTACTCACTTAAAAGTTATAAACTATAAAATATCTTAATATACCTATCAACGACAATGGTAGCAATAACATATTTAGTATGTTTCTATAACAAATGGTTCTTTTTTATTGTCTTTTTGAGACAGGGTCTCACTGTGCAGTTCAGGCTGGCCTTGAGCTCACTTTGTAGCCCAGGCTGGTCTTGAATTTGCAAAGATCCTCCTGCCTCAGCCTCTCAAGTGCTGGGATCATAGGCATACACCACCAGCCCAGATAACAAAAGACTCTTGCCAGGGATTTAGCTCAGTGGTGTAAGCACTTGGCTGACAAGAGCAAGGTCATGAGTTTGATCTCCAGGATCAAAACCAAACAAACCAATCAACCAACCAACAAACAAAAAAACTCAAGGCATACTGGTATATTAGTTTTCAGTGATACTGGAAGCTTCCACTCTGCAGACCCACATACTGGAAAGGCTTCTTCAAATAAGCTCACATTTATCAATACAAATTGTATGGTGTTGGAGATGTAATGAATTTCATGACATGTAAAACTAAATAGTTTTCTTGGTTATTGGAAATTTTGGTAGCTTCTTTCATGAAATTCTGTTCCTTTTTCACAATTTTGACTTTTCTTCCTCAATTTCATATTTTCTATCTTCCTTACAATTTTATTTTATTTTATTTATTTATTTATTTATTTATTTTTTTTGCCAACATCATGTCACACTCTGGTTAGTAAGTACACCCACTTTCTAGGAAAGAACAAGGGTGTGCTACTACTGAGTGCTTTTTCTTTTTTTTTTTTTTAGATTTGAAAGAGAATAAAACAAAAGGGGGCAGTACAGAGCAGATCAGAACAGGACAACATAAGCAACACAGTATTTTACATTAAGACAACTGGACATCAACAGTAGCTAACACCATATCTCTTACTCTGCTATAGTTGAGCATAGTTTCAAATACAATAATGTCAAACATAACACAATAGTATAAAGCCATGCATAGAGTGAAAGAATTACAGGGCTTTCTGAACTGAATAACAGAAAATGATCAAT